>PVKS010000788.1:0-170146 GCA_004027875.1 Aplodontia rufa | reverse complement strand
CCCGGGCTGCTGCAACCCGCGCTGCCGCGGGGACTGCAGCCCCCGGACCGCTCCTGGGCGCCCTCCAGCCCCGCCCCTCCTGCACCCTTCAGGCGCCCCCCCGCCGGACCCCGCCTGCCTACAACCTCGTCTCCACCCTGCTTGGAGATTCACTATGAACCCTACCCTTAGGTCCCTCGCGCCTGGCGCTCAGGACCCTCCCTTAGTCCTGCAGCTTCAACCCGGCTGCGGTACCCTGTGTGGGGGGACGTTTGGCGCCCGGCCCCGCCCCCAGCTAATGCCGCTTCCAGGATCCCAGACCCGCTGCTGGGCAGTGTTGCAGCACCCTCAGCCCTTCCCCCCATCCCTGCAGTGGTCCCGGGAGCCGCGCAGGGCAGCCGCAGCATCCCCCTCCCCTCCGCACTGAGCTGGCCGCCGCAGCAGCCCTGGGCCCCCCCCCCCGCCACCCGCGGCGCGGAGCCGGGCCACTGCAGCCCCCGCCCTGCCCGCCCCCCTAGACGTTTCCAGAGCCCGGGAGTGCGAGCTTCCATTTGGCGGGGCGCGTGGAGGAAAATATCATGGGGAAGGGGAGCTATTGATGGAGAACTGTGTCCTCTTTCCCGGCTGTCAGTTGGCAGTCAGTTGAGCCGGGATGCGGTGGGATGAAGCCGGTTGTGGGAGGGAAGGATTGAGCCTCACTTTCCCGGTTGGTTGAGGGAGATTTATCCCAGGGAATCGTACATTCCTTTTAACCTCCTCTTCTACTGTCAACTATTACTGCAGGGAGAAGGGCAGGTTCTGTTTCTGTTTTCTGATTCTCTTAGCTGGGACTGCAGGGCTATCAGTGAGATGCAGCAGGTGTGTGTTTGAAGCATCGCCCACCAGCTCCTGATGTACAGCCTGAGGTTGAGGCTGTTCCTTTGCCCAGGGACTAGATGAGGGGGTGGGAGCCAGGTGGTACTCCACCTACATCTGTTCGGTGTCTTGCTGTGGCCCCATCCTTCTGCCTCATGTTGGCTAATGGTGGTCACTGCACTGGTATGTGTGAGAGGGTGACTAAAGGTCTACTGGTGGGAGCATCACTGTCCTAACTTAAGTGTCTGTGTCACTCTACCCTGTTTGGTGTCCCAGTTCTTTCTCCCTTCTCCCTCCAGGGGTGCTTTCTCTGTGGTCCGCAGGTGTGTGAAGAAAACCTCCACACAGGAGTATGCAGCAAAAATCATCAACACCAAGAAGTTGTCTGCCCGAGGTGAGTGTTCTCCATCTTGGTCTCTCCCTGGGGATCCTTCTAGGGGCTTTGACTTTTGCAGATGCCCTAGGAGTTGGGGAATATGTTTTAGCACTTGGAAATGGGATGAAATTTCAGGGTGGGTGGACTTTGAAGCCAGAGAAGGAGTGGCATGAGGTACTTAAAGTGCTTAGGGAGAAAAGAATGAAGATGTAAGAGACATGGGTAATTGGAGTGGTCCCTGAAGGCTCAAAGGAGTTTGATCTTTAGGGAGTTGGATGATTTGGGGGTGGTGGGTGGTGTGGAGCAGAGAGCTCTTAATTTGGAGCACTTGGAACCTCTCTATTTAGGGTAGTAATGGCCACTGCAGGTCTGTCCTAGTCTCTGTGCCCCAGTGGTGACTTTGGATGGAAATGCAGTAAATGAGCAGCTCTGACAAATTCAGCCTCCCTTACCCACCAGGCGGCAGAACAGACTCCCAAGGGAAGAAAATCTGTAAACATCAGGGGAGGCTGCTACTGGCGAGGGCTTCTCGGGAACAAATCCTGCCAGATGAACTTGATTGCTTTTTTTGATCAAATTACAAAGTTGGTGGTGCAGCAGCAGATGTCCTGAGTGGAGAGTGATGATGCTTCATGGTCTGGAAATCCTAGTGGCCTGGTCTGGGTGGGAGCTGCCTTGCTTTGGGATAGGAGAAGCATGAAGGGTTAGGCCTTGGAGTCTCCCCTTGTGAGATCCTCCCTAGTACCCGAGGCAGGGAGGTTTAGGGCCCATCTTTAACACCTCTGATGTACACTCTGTGAACCTCTTGCTGGGTGTTTGCCAAACTTATCTGATAGGTGTAGACCTAGCAATGTGTGAAGCATTGTGCAAATAAGTCTGGCTAGTGCGGAGGTCAGATCCCTGAGGGCTGCAGGGTGCAACCCAGGGACAAAGGTTATGAGACTCAGAGAAAGGAATTAGGGCTGGGCAGAAGACACTGAAAATATATTAGGAACCAGTACAGATACCCTGGGGAAGATGTGAGCTTTGGCCAATAATGATGCAGGAGTCTCTGGGGCAAGAAATGTAATAGATGTCCCAAGCACTCAGAGAAACTATAAAATTTCAGAGATGACAGTGGGCTTCTATCATGTTGGCAGTTGTTCTAGGACCTGTTTATCAGGATTGTTTGCCCCTGGCTGGGGAGTCTCTCCCATCTCCACTAGCAGGGCTTGTTTTGCTATCCCCATCCTTGTCCCTAACTCTCGCTATTCAAGTGCATTGGCTGTAAAGTTGACTTGTTTTCCTTCTCTCTGGGCACCTTGAGTCCAAGGCAGTGGTTGCTATAGAGATATGTGGGTGATCAGATGCCCTCCTCCCCTGAGGTGGTGGGTTCTCTGGCAGACATCCTTTGGCTAAGAATGGAAGGTGCAGGCAGGAACAGTGGGTTGTGCCCACACAGCGTAGCCCAGTTATCAGAAATGGGGCTAATGTCTGGAATCTTCAGTCAACGATGCAGTGCTTTGGTTTCCTCATCTCAGCAGTGTCCTCTCACCCAGGGGTGAGGGTGGGAGACTGGGATGTGAGATAGAGGTTGTGGTAACTTTGGGGAACCACCTACCTTGGGTTTTCATTTTCTACTTCTTTCTTACCCAGCTGAATTTCCCTTACCTATGTGATAGCATTCCTTTCCTTCCTTACCTCCTTTCTACTTTTTCCTGCCCTTCTCAACTGGTTTCTTTCTTTCCCTGCCCAAACCAGATGAGGTTTAATTTCTGATTTCCTTTTTTCAACTTGAGAAGAGATTCTTGTGTGAAATCATATGCTTCAGTCAGCAACTCCCCCTCTTTTGAGATGGTTATGCCAAGAACTGGGGCTCTGTTGTGTGGCTTATATGCCAGGTTAACTTTGGGACAGAGACTTGGTCATGGATGATAGGCTCACATGCCAACAAGAGGCATCAGGAATGTGTAGGTGCCAGGAGTATTTGGAGGTTGAGAGAATTAGAGGGTGTTGTCTTGGATATGGAGGGAGCAAGAGGCATACTCTGCTGGGTATGCGGGATGTGAGCTCCTGGAGAGGGTTTGGCCAAGGTCCTTACTAGGCTGGTGCCCACAGGGTTAGGGAGTGAAGGCTGTGGCTTTCCTGCAGCCTCTCAGTTTACGCTGTATATTTTATAAAGGTGCAGCAGCTAGGGCTGGGTTTCACTCGTTGTCTGTCTAGGTCTCCACAGGTTTTAGATTTCTGTGTCTGGGAATGTCATGAGCCCACCAGGGTCACCTATGAAGATCTGAAGGGGCTTGCTTTGTTTGCTGAGACTTCTTGCTGGCTTGCTTTCTTTTGTGATTTTTCTGTGCTGTAGATTGAAAGGAGAGAAGGAGGGCATAAAACTGCTTTTCCTTGGGATCCGTGGTGAGGTGGCCCAGGAGGCCTAGGGTGAGTCTACTTATTCTTCTGGGGGGTCAGATATAGATTGGAAGCTTTCTTGTGTTGAGTCATTTCTTGTCATTGTAGCCTCCAACACCCATACTGGTAGTTGAGTTGCCAGGTAGAGGAGTTCATGTGGATGTTCTTTGAAAACCCTTTTTGTCTGTTGACCTGACTACATAGTCACTAAAAGTCACTTAATGTCATTCCATTTGCTTCAGACCAGTGATAGGTGTGGAGTTGGGGCTCTTAGTGGAGTCCACGGTTCCTAACGGCTCTGCTACATGGAAGGAGGCCTTTAAATAAGCTTGGATGCAGGAGCTAGTGGGCCAGGTGATGGCAATGATAAGTTGTTATTTTAAGATTTAAGAGCACCCCCCCATCAAGGAGCCTAAGCCCTTATGTCTTTTTTTATTTTTAAATCTTCATATTCCCTTCTTATCTTTATTCATATGCATACAGATTTTCACCTCGTGGAGCATAACATTTTATATCCTGTTCTCTTCGTTTGTATCCAAAGCATTTTCCCCATATTGCTACAGTTGAAGGGCAAATGGTCCTTTTTTTTTCCTTCTGCATGGTTTAGGATTTATCCTTAAAACAATTAGCATCATAAAAAACCTCTGTATTTGGACCATTTATCTGGATTGTAGTTGCTTTCACTAAGATGGGTACTGGAAATAATGCCCTTGTCCTTAATGAGAAATGCTACTAAAAAACAGTGTTATGAAATCTGTTACAGCACTTGCTATATTTATTTATTTACTATTTAATCTGTGTACCCCATGTGAAGAAATTTCTATTGAAGCTACATTGTAAGTAAAACTCTCTTCTTTGTGAAGACCTGGGAGGTGAGGGAATGGACATTATCTGTTTCATAACTTCTGTGTAGGTGGGCCCTAGCAAAGTGCCTGATACATACCCAAAATATGTATGTTAAATGAATGGATCAAGAAAACTAACCAATCATGGTTGCTTTTTGGCTTTGGGTCCTGGAAAACTCAAAGTCAAGTTGCTGGAGCCCTTGTTCCCTGTTGCTGGCTTGGGTTCCCCCTTTCTGATCCAGGGAATCAGGCTGCTGCTGCAGGAGAGGACAGATGAGGATAAAGACCTGTGATTGGGACATAAGACAGGGTGGGAGATGTAGGAAGCCAGTGTAACTTATGGTTCCTCTTTTTTTGTCATCAATGGTCTTATAGGATTACTATTGGGACTTTCTGGAAGCATTGACTTTCAATGTTAATATGCATAATTATCACCTTGAGTACTGATTTAAAATGTTGCTTCCTGGGTTCTATCCATAGAGCTTCTGCTTCTGGGGCCCCAGAAACTGCATTTTTAATGCATGCTCTAGCAAATTTCATTTACGTAGTCCATGAGCCACTTTTTAAGAAATTCCGTTTAAAATCAGCAACGGCAGCGACAGTTGCTCTTGCTATGCTCTTGGGATTCACCAGCCACACGGTAGGCCAGCCTTTTCCAGGTGGTGTCTCTGCAGACTGTGCACATTGGCTGTTCTGTGATTAAAGGCCTCATTCTCGGCCCCCCTGATAAGGACATCAGTCCAAGGCTATAGCAGGCTGAGTGACTGGTGTTGTGGCATGTTGGCCACCAGAAGGGTAAAGGCTGTCCCTTTCTGGGTCCAGCTGGCCCTGGGGACTGAAATGGGATCCCCCTGGATGATGCCAGCTGGAAGTCCCCACCCCCTTGGTGTTGGCCTGAGTAGCCCCCATGACATTTGTGTCCCCTGTGGTATCTCCAAGTGATACTTTCCTGTTAAAGATCTGGGTAAAATGAGGGGGAGAAGAGGGAGGGCAATGTGGCAGAGGAAGGAGGGGAAGAAAGAAGCTCTGTGCTGTACTGGAATGCTGGGACTTGAGGAAGCATTGAGAAAGATTGTGCACAAAATCATGTTTTTTTTCCTCGAGGATAAAACAAGCTGGTTTCTGTTAACAGAGATATGACATCCTGCATATAAGTGATTGAACTCCTCTGACTTCTCTCCTACCATGGATGAGAACACAAGCTAGAGGTCCCTTTTCTGTGCCAGTTTCATTGTACAGTCATGATGTGAGCTATAGGACTTAGTCACACAACCTGACACCTGCCCTCACACCCACCTCCTCAGAGGGACTTGGAGTGCTGCTTCAGGGGTGGGGATGGAGGTTAGAAAGCCAGCCCTGTCCCATAGGCAAGGCCCTGCGTTTCTTCCTGCTGCTTGCTTTTGTCCCTTGTCATCATACCCTCATCAGAAGCGATGCAGAAACCCTAGAGGTGAATGGCTGACCCCATTCTCTGCTGAGACTGGAGACAGGGGAAGGTGTGTGTTGGGGGTGATTTGGGGTTGGGACCAGCTCTTGCCACCATCTCTGTGCTTGCTGCTCTCCAAACAGCCTTGGCAGACTGACAAGGGCCTGATCCCATGGGTGCCAAAAGGGTGGTGACAGGAAGAGATGGACACTTTGCACCTCTTGAGTGCCTCTCTGCAGAGGCCAATTGTCACCTGCTCATGGCCAGACAGTTCTGTCCCAGCACTACTGGGGAAACTAAGGCATAAAAGATTTGTTTGGGGTTTATGTTTGGTTTTGTTATTGAGCTATAGGTATACCCATGATTTTGCTGGTGTCAGACCCCAGCAACCTCAAACAGCATGGCCTTTACTTCCCCCTGAGCTGTTTCCTTTCAAGCACAGGTTCTGGGTACTTTGTTCCTGTCATGAATCCTGGTGTGTTACCCCACACCTCTCCAGCTATGCCCAGAGCTCTAAGCCCAGTGGAACAAATTCCTTGTTATTGCTGGCTGAGGCCCTCCTCTCATCTGTACCCATATTTTTGGACTCTGTGGTGGGGACATTTCCAACCACTCCCCCCCAACACCATCTCTACTTCCTGGGCCCTATCAGCAGCAGCAGCAGCAGCTTTCCATCTGTCCCCTTTTCTCCTCCCTCTCTTTCCCCTCCCCCCTGCTTGCTGCTGCCCTGGGAGGAGCTATTTTTAGGGGCTGCTTCCTGGGATGTTTTACTTGGGGCTGGTTACCATGAAGGAAATGTCACCAAAACAGTGGGCAAAGGCTGCAGGCACCAGGAGCCGTGCCGGGGGTACAGAGAACTCAGTGCTGACCCTGTTCTGGCCCTTGAAAGTGGCCAGAGTGTCCAAAGCAGATCCTTGCCTTCTTGGGGCTTGCTAGTGACCCCATGGGGATTTTCTCCGTCAAAGCTGGTTTGGAGCTTGAACTGTGGGGCATGTCTTGGCACCTCTTGCCTTTCCCTTCTTAGAGCTTCTCTTGCCTTGAGATCCAAAGACTGTGGTGGGGCTCAGGTCTTGGTGTTGCCTGGTTGAAACTCTGGAAGTTAGGACTGAAAGCAGAAGGTGCACAGCCTTGGAGATTCACATGGGCACAATTCAGGCCTTGTCCTCCTGTATTCATAGCACTTATCTAGACCCCAGTTATATGGATGTGGAGGAATTGGAAGCCATGGTCCCTGCTTATATGCAGTTGATGGATTTTGCTTTTAAATGAAGACTCTTTTCACCTTTTGAGTCAGAATCAAAGAGAAAGGGATGTGGTATTACAGTGTCAGGGAGAGGTCAGTAGGGATTCCCACTGGTCAGTGCCCAAGGCCTAGAGCTGTTTATAAGCAGCTGGGAAAGGTAGATTATGACACCAAATCCCTGTGCTGTCCTTGTTTCTGCTCCTCTGAACAACGCCCAAAGAAGCTAGATGCTATTTGACAAGGAGGTGGTGGGACATACCGGAGGATATCAAAATGAGGCCACCCGCACCCATCTAGGGTCTGAAATTGATGGGGCTGCCAAAAGTTTCTTATAGTCTGTGTTAGAATCATGGCACACATCTGTGAAATACCCTTTGAAAAATGAAGGATGTCTTTGGGATTGGAATTTGAGAGAGTCCTCATAACCAGAGTATGACCATATGTCCTTTCCCACTTACAAGGGTTGTATGTTTAGGTGGCAGCAGAATTCTTATTTGAAGCTAGTGCTTACATTTGTGCTCCTAGAGAAATATCACGGAATCAGTGGGCAAGTCCCTGGCAGGGAATTGAGAATTGGTAGCCAGCCTTCCCTGCCCCCCATCCTGGGGAGGGGGAAGTGAAGTGCATTTGGAGTAGGCTTCTCTCTTGGTGCTGAAGGGGCGAGGCGGTTTTAAGGCTTTCTGTGCCTCTTTGCTACATGCTGTCACCACATTAACTGCTTCCTCTTTTCTGCTTCCCTTGGTGCATCAGGTTACTCCTCGCTGTCCTTGGTATGAAATCACAGCATCCTTGACCAAGTCTAGAAGCACTTGGGCGAAGGTGGGAAAGGCAGGGTTTCCAGGGATCCTGGTTTTCCAGGGCCTGGCTCTATTCTTGGTGGGTGATTGGGGAGTGTCCAAATAGGGCCTGGAGGACCAGAACGAGTCCCTGATAAGCTATTTCTGCTTTCTGCTCTTGTTGCTACCTCTGATCTTGTAGGGGGGGAACCTTGCAGAGGGCTGTGGTTGGAGCTGGGCTGAAGGCCGGCAGGGGTGGGTCTCCATGGCAGTAGCATAAAGGCAGGCAGGAAGTGGCCCTGTGCAAAGCGGGAAGTGGCTGTTGTCAAACAGGAAGAGGGGGCTGGGCTGTGGGAGGGGACAGAGTAGAGCCTGGTAGAAAGGTGGGTGGGAGGAGGGTCAGCCTGAGAAGATCCCAGCTGTTCCCTAGTGGTCACTGGAAGGAGGAGTATCTCAAGAGAGGAGTCTGCCTTTGTGGCAGGAGCATCTTGGTGTGTTATCACCTTGGGATGCTCTGCCAGGGCCTATTCCCATCACTGTGCTCCAAACTAGCTTAGTGGTCTCTCCCCATTTGGGGGTGGGGATGCTGTGTTCATCCAGGATGCCCTTGGACTTGGGAAAGATGCCATCTACAAATTATTACTTGTTCCTGCTAGGATGGAGCACTGCTTTTTTCCAGCCATGGACCAGCCCTGGAGGTGACTACAGGACAGGAAGTATGGGGGAAAGAGAAGGGACACAGTGGCTGGAGAGGCTGGGGTGAAAGCCAGACTAGGCATGGTATAAGGATGCTAGGAGAGCGTGGGAGGCAGAAACCACATGGCTTATTGAGCAGAGTGCTTCAAAATGGCAGGGTACCTCAGGCAGGTGTGCTTCGTGGGGCAGTTTTCTCTCTGAGGAGTCCGTTTTGCCCACCTTCACTTTTAGGCTGTAGACATGGGTAAGCCCCATCCCCATACAGTGATGGAGGATCTCACAGGAAGCCCCAAGAACAGGTCAGAGGACTCAGGTGGCTTCTTTCTTTCTTTCTTTCTAAAAGAGAGAAGGAGAGAATCAATTTTATTTAGTTTTCCATGTGGCCTTCACTGCTCTAAGACTTCATTGTGTACATGGTGCTGGGGTTCAAACTTGCATCCTTGCACATGCCAGCAAGTGACGTACCCGCTGAGCCACTGCTCCAGCCCCAGCATATTTCTTTTTTTCTTTTCTTTCCTTTTTTTTTTTTTTAAAGAGAGATAGAGATATTGAGAGAGAGAATCATTTTTATTTAGTTTTTCATCTGGTTTTCTTTGCTCCAACACTTAGTTATGTATGTCGTGCTAAGGTTTGAACCCAGGTCCTTGCATGCCAGGCAAACACCGTAACCGCTGAGCCACTGCTCTGGCCCCTCAGGTGGCATATTTCAGACCTGCATCTGCCCAGGCAGAGGGGAACGTGAGTCCTGCTTTCTTCTCTGGCAATAGCATGCCTGGACTGAGAGAAAAACCTTGTCCCTATCGCTACCCCCTTGGAAAGGAGCCAGACACTATGCCAAGTTCTCTATCCATATTGCCTCATTTAAACCTCAAGTATAACTGTCTCCACTTTAGAAGTAGGACCTCCTTCCCAAGAATACCTGGCTTACTCTCTTGCCTCCTTTAGATCCTAATCAAGTGTCATCTCCTGGCTGAGGCTTCCTGACCACCCTATTTAAATTTTCTCCCTTCCCTGTTTTATTTTTCCCTATAGCACTTTCTGTGACTTCTATCAGGCCATTGAGATTTTTATCATCTGTCCACTTACCTCCCCCAGCCCGCACTAGAATGTGAGCTCCATGAGGACAGGGATTTAGGTCTAATTTGCTCTCTGCTGTTTTCCCCTAAATCTAGAACAGTGCATGTCACATGGTAGTCCTCAATAATTTTTGAAGGAATGAATGAGGCTCAGGTGCATTTAATAATTGGCTGGCTGTGGCAGTGCTGGACTCAATCCAGGGTTGTCTGACTCCAAAACCAATGTGTTAATTGCTGTACTCTGTGGCTTAGAATCAGAGCAAGGACCAAGGCACAGCCCTGGATTTCAGAGAAGACATGTGGAGCTCGGCTTCTTGAAGTTAGAATTTGAACTAAGAGGCTGACAATGACCCTCTGTACCCTGGGCAGCTCATTCGAGGAGTTGGGACCCTGAACCTGAGTCTGTGTCTTCTATCTCCACTCTGAGTCATTGGTAAAGCCAGAGCACCCTTCGTTATTTTTAGTGCTGTTGCCATTGTGGGGCTGTAATCATTAGCCAGTAAGACTTGAGGGAACAGATAAACATTAATCTTCTGGCCGTCCCCTCAGCTGTTACCTCCACATTGCAAGATACTGTTATCAATACCTGCCTGGGCAGCCAACCCCAAGAGTTGTGGGTCAGGGGTGGTGAGCTGAATGGTTAGAGATAGAGCCAGTAGGTCTGCAGGTTGGGGACTATCTGTACCTTTGTCTCTCAAGTCCAGGACTGGAAGGAAGGTGAGGTTGCCTGACATCTGGTCAGATCTGGAAGAAGCAAGCTTCCCCAGGCTTCTGCCACCAACCAGGGCTATTGTTTCTTCCTTGAGTGCCCAAACTTGTGGAGGTCTCTGGCCACATCTCTCTACCTGGGACCAAGAGATGCCAAGCTTTGTGGGCGTTGTGAGTCACCTGAATAGAGCTTGGTCAGTGGTCATATGGAACCCAAGAACCGGAAGGAAGGCCTGACCCAGATCTTTGGGCAGCTGAGATGGATTAGCTGGGCAGCAGGAACTAATCTCTGTCTGTCCCCACCTCCTTCCACAAAGCAGAGCTATCACTAGAGGGAAAGTTGAAGACAAAGCTGGTGGTGGTTGGTGAAATAATAAACATGAATTCCTTCTAGTCTGTAATCCTTACATTATCTCAAACAGACTGGCCAGTGTTTAGATCTTGGTTCTATCCCTGTTCTGTTATAGAACTTTAGACAAGTGATTTAACTTTTCTGGGCCTCAGTTGCATCATGGCAATGATGGAAAGCAATCATAGCACCTACCTGGTGGGATGGTTGTGAGGGTCATAGGAGGTTTTTTAGAGACTCTTTGTTGTTTAGGAGAAACTTACTAATTGTTTGTTTCTAGAATTTACCATTTAATGTTTGGGTACAGAGGAAACCCCTACCAAGAAAGATAGGAATTGCTTGGTCTGGGGAGTCAGGTTGCACTGGGCTCGGGGCCCCCAAACGTAATCTTTACTTGATGCTCTCACTTTTCTTTATTCTGTCATTCTTGCATAGTGGTAGAGAAAGGGGGTTCTAGGTCCATATTACCTACATCTACTTCCTGTCTACGTTCCCTTGTATGGGTTACTTTATTATAGTAAGCCTCAGTTTCCTCATTTGTAGTGTAATAGAATTAATCAGATCCCTGCAGGTTGGGATGAAATGCAATAATCTTTGCTTCTGCCTAACATGGAATAAATGCTTAGGGAATGATACTTATTATTGGTACTGTTGTTATTGATAAGCTGTTGTTGAGTCCCTGCTTATGGAAAGGACTCTAGGAAATATTATTTAGAAAGGTCCCTACCCCTTTGAAGAAGCTGTGACCAAAAGATAACTGCTACGATATGTGATGTGACAGTCATGAGAAGCATAGTGGAAGGTTGAGGGGAGTCAGAGGAGGAAAAGTCACAGCCTACCAAGGGAAGACAATGAAGAGGTTCCTGGCAGGATTCCAGTAGTCAGAGATAAAGTGGGGAGGCTTCTAGGCCTCCTAGCTGAGAACTGCATTCTCTCTGCTTCCTGGAGCTCTGCCTTCCTGTGGAAGGAATTGACCCATGCAACTCACTCAGATCTGAGGACTTGTGGATTCTTGTCATTTCCTCACAGCAGAGTAATCCCAGAGGCTGAATATGAAGAAGTCAGAGCCTCACAGCAGTATGTGACCAGGAGGATCCTAGAGAGAAGCAGGACTTGTGCCTGATTTCTCTTTCTATAAAATGGGTATCATAATAGTGCCAACTTCCTAGAGTGGTATGAGGATAAATGGAAAGATGTATCTGTCAGGTATAGAAGTGAGCTCTCAATAAATATGAGTTGTTGTTATTATTTTAAATCATTGATCAACATCTTCACTGTGAGGATTATTATGTTTTAGGGTTGTCATAAGGACTACACAAGAGAATATAGGTAAAATTCGTAGGATAGTGCCTGGTCATATATTAGGCTCAAAACAACTTTAGCTGTCACACTAGTCCCTAACTGTCCCACACAGTTAGTTTCAGCTAACTGTGGTCAACAGTGGTCCAAAGATATTAAATGGGAAATTAGCAATTACCAATTGATAAATTTTAAATTGCATGCTGTCTGAGTAGTGTGATGAAGTCTCTTGCCATCTTGCTTTATCCCATTTGGGATGTGAGTCACACCTTTGTCCAGCATATCCATGCTGTGTAACCTACCTGCCTATTAGTCATTTAGTGGCCTTGGTTATAAGATTGACTGTCACGGTATTGCAGTGCTTTTATGTAGAAGTTAGTACTATCTACAGTTTCAGGCATCCTCTGGGGGGGTTGGAATGTATCCTTCTGAGATAAGGAGGGACTGCTTAGTTTTATTCTTCTTCTTTTTTTAATACTGGGGAATGAACCCAGTAGCACTTTTCCACTGAACTACATTCCCATCCCTTTTTAATTTTTAAAAAGAGGGAGACAAGGTGTTACTAAATTGCCTGGGCTGGCCTCAAACTTGCAATTCTCCTTCCTCAGCCTTCCAAGTTGCAGGGATTACAGGAGTGCACCACTGCATCCAGTCTGTGTTCATACTTCTTTTCTTCGTGTTTTTTTTTTTTGTTTGTTTGTTTGTTTGTAGTACTGAGGATTGAACCTAGGGGTGCTTAATCACTGAGCCACATCCTAAGTCTTGCTGTGTTGCTTAGGCCCTCCCTGATTTGCAGAGGCTAGTCTCAAACTTGCAGTCCTCCTGCCTCAGCTTCCTGCATTGCTGGAATCTTGGGCATGCACCACTGTGCTTTGCCTGTGTTAGTACTTCTGACAAGAAAGAAACTCTCAACACCCTGATCTAAGGAAATCTCTTTTGTAGAGGAAAGAGCACCAGAGTTTTAGCTGAAGACCTGGGTTCAAATTCTAGCTCTGCCACTCACTGACTTGAGGTCTTCAACCTCTCAACTCATTTCCTCATCGGAAAATAACTCTCTAGGATTGCTATGACTTATTGCATTAATTCAGCAAATTACCAGAAGTGCACAGTTGGTATTTAAGAATTGAAGGAATGTGAATAGTCAACTGACCACAAGTATAATGGGTAGTTGACTACTTTTGTTTTTTCCCTTCTGCTTTCAGATCACCAGAAACTAGAACGTGAGGCCCGGATATGCCGACTTCTGAAACATCCAAATATTGGTAAGTGCCCTGTACAGAGTATGCCATGGGAGAACAGAGATTGGCTGCTGTTATGTATGGAGTCACCTTTGTCTGTGGGTCTTTTTCACCTACTGTCTTTTTATTCTTTTGCCCAAGCAAGATAGTAGCTATGTGTCAGAATTCTCGGAGTTTCTTGTTTAGAGTATCTCCATTGCTGCCATGCCATCTCAAGATAGGAATGTGAGGCATTGCAAAAGGTTTCAGACTCCCTTTCTCCCCTTTCCCCTTCTGTCTTTGGGCTGAGGGCCAACACCCTCAGTATGTGAGGTTCCGGGCTACTAGCTGCCAGCATCCCTCACCAGAGGCCATCCATAGCCCTCATGAAAGGCTCAGGATTGTGTTTCTGAACTTGAAAGAGTTTTGTCTCTGCTGCAGTGTCCTGCTCACTCTGAGGGTTTCCATGGCACTACCATTTGTGTCTCCCAGAGTTAGGAAAGCAAGTTGCCCACCCACCTAGCTTCTCTGGAGAAGGGATGGCAGGGACCTCTTGGATGGAGAAGGAGAAAAAAATTGAGAAGATTTCTCCCTGTTCCCATCCTGACTTGGGGGACAAGAGCACATTGTTGCTTGTTCTAAAGCCTGAGGAGGTTTGCCTGCCACAACCCACTCCAGCTCAGTTTTACATTGTTCAGCTGAAATAGTCTTTGCCAAAAGTGTTGGCCCTGATTTGGTGCTGCTTGCAGAAGGAAGGGACAAACTGGGCTGGCTGTAGGTGCTGACTTGATGCAGAGCAGGGAGCATCTCCCAGGTTTTCCCTGAAAGTCCTGAGTCATCACAAAAGAAAACACGTGTTCCATGCTCCTCAGGCATGGCCTAAATATCAAGAAATATCAAGGCTCTCACAGTGCCCTGAGGCTGCCTGCTCTGCTCTGTTGGTGGCCAGGTCTGTCAGACAAATTGCTGAAGCTTGATGGTGCCTCTGGAGCTACCCAGCCTCTGGCTCCCCAGGTCTTAGAAGGCTCCATGTGAGCTCATAAGTGGAAGAGCCAAGGTCGTACTCCAGCCCATGGGGAGAAGAGCAGCTCTGAGGTAACAAGAACTCCAAACATGCAGGGCTTTATAGATTGTTATCAGTGGCTTAGATTACACCCAATGCAGATTGGCATAGCTGGGGTTCAGCTCCACCTGGTGCAGTGTATTCCACAGAGCCAAAACCCTCTCAGCCAGTGAGTCCTGGCCATAGAGCTGCTGGAGCATCCTGGTGGTCTTTGAGGGTAGCCCTTTACCTGAAAACTACACAGTAGGGACCAGTGTGTTCTCCTAAGTAGGAGAGGGCCAACAGAGAACCACCTAGAGCAGCAGTCTCAAATTGAGACATGTTTTATTTGGCTGGCTCAACTGTCTAGAAATATTTTTATTATTTGCCAATGTTTAAAAATAAGATTTTACATTTTGAAAAAAAGTCAATTTCTCGACTTCTTTCCCCCAGCACTTTTTAAATGTTTTTCCACATTTTAAATGGTGCATTATAGTTGTATATAATGATGGGATTTGTTGTTATGTATTCATATATGCACACAATATAACAATATAATTTGGTCAACATCCCTCCCCAGCACTTCTGCCTCTCTCTCACCTCCTCCTTATTTCCCAGTTTTTTGAATCAGAAGGCCTCATTTTAAAGCCACCCACCAGCTCAGAAGCATTTTTGTGTGCCAGTCCAGGTCTCAAGGTCTGAAGACAGTAACTTCCTTTTCTTTGTGCTTCTTGTGAGCAGCATATACAAGAGTGATGCGTTGTCCTCATGTAGAGAGAAAAACAAAGGGGTAGGGGTGAGTGATAGAGGAGCCAGACTCATGTCTACATCATCTGTGTTACAGGTGAGGTTGACCATAGAGGGTCAAGGCATAATAAATGAATAGGAAGAACAAAAATGGAATACTAGCAGAAAAAAAATCCCAGTCTCCTTTTTATATATTTCTAGAATTAAATATATACCTTTTGAATGCTTAGACTACTTGGTTTGGCAGCCCTTTCCTTTTACTACCTACCCCCAAGTCAGAATAAAGGCAGAGGGAGGGACCATTTATCCCAGGTGTCTGCACTTGATGGAAAAGTAGCAAGACCCAGGAAAAGCAGGCATGGCAGTCACTTTGTCAGCATCAGATTGCCTAGAACTGTGATTCCGTTTCATGTCTGCTTACAGTTCCTGGGGGAATGTTGCTCTTAGGACTGATTCTAGGGTTAAGGGAAGGCCAGAGGGAAGGGTGAGTCGGGGCTATGTCCTGGGAGTGCTGGCTGGCTGGGCCCTCTGATTTCTGGTGGGAACCAGGACTCCTGGAGATGTGACTGAGCTGCAGGTCTGGGAGGCGGTGGTTGCCATGGATCCAGACCCAGCTTGTGGCTGTAGAGGAGGCAGTTATGTTCCCCCAATTCACTATTCCTCTCCTCTCTCCACTCTCTTTCCTTCAAAGCTGTGGCCCTTTTGGCTCTGGCCTTTTTAACTCCATCTCAAAGGGAGACAATTAGATCATCTCCAGAGTGGTACGCAGTTGAGGAAGCTGAGAGCAAAGAGCAGAAAGATCATCAACTTCTGCCTATTGTCAGACTTGTAGGCAATTGAATTCAGAAGGGTTATCTGATACAAGGGGCCAGACATCCTCAGTTTTTTCCCTAGTATTCTTAGCAGAGTTAAAAGCCTGTGAAAGAGTGAACCTCAGTGCAAACTATGGACTTTGGCTAATAATGTGTCAGAGTAGGTTCAGTTGTAGCAAATGTACCACTCTGGTGTGGGATGTTGATAGTGGGGGTGGCTGTGCATATGTGGGGGTGGCGGTATATGGGAACGCTCTGTACCTTCTGCTCTGAACTCACAACTGCTCCAAAAAAACTAAAGCATATTAATTAAAAACAAACAAGCAAACAAAATGCCTGTTGGATTTAAGAAACACTGTTGAATCCAAAACAGCCCTGGGAGAGTGGCCAGCAGCGGGGAGTTGAGTGGAGGAGCCACGTAGTGCTGATAGTCTGAAGTCTGAATGGAGTGTGTTCTACCTGTGATCTGCTTGCTCTCTGCTCTAAATTCCTCTAATGAATAGACTCTGTCTTCCATTCGTGCTGAGCTGCCCCAGCAGTTTCGATCACAGTCTAGAGTTGTGGTTTAAAGCAGCCTTCTCAAACTTTTATGTGCTTATGAATCAGCCAGGGATCATGTCAAAATTCAGATCCTGATTCAGTAGGTCTCGGAGGTGGGGGATGGGACCCTCATGTCTCACTGTGTCCAGGTGACGCCCATGCTTCTGGTCCATGGTTCGTACTTGAAGAAGCCAAGGTCTGTGGCTTCGGAGTCATGTTCATTGGGCTTGAATTTAAATTTTCCTAAGCAAGTTATTTAATGAATGTGTGCCTGCCTTTGTTTTGTATCTGGACCCCTTCATGGAGTTGTGAGAGGGTTCAATGAGTAAAGGAGACCAGGAACCAGAGATAATGAAAATAGAGATTGCAGCTCTCAGCCCCCCAGCACTAGCTCAGTTCATAAATTATTCAAGCAAGGCCATCATTCACCTTGGGCCTTGGGGTTCATTCAGCTCACGGTTAAGTGTAGCAAAAATTAATACAAAGAAAAATGAAGCATTGGATCATGAATGACCTTCTTCGGAAGGGAAAAGTCCTGCTATACCTGGCCTCTGGGGGGCAGGCTCAGTCCCACACCCCTGTACGCTCCTGTGGCAATGGGACCTCTATCCCACTGTGTTATTGTTGCAGTTGCTTTTGTTTTATTTATCTTATTTTTAAAATTTTGAGGCAGGGTTTTCCTAAATTGCCAAGACTGACCTCTAAGTTGTGATTTTTCTTTCTCAGCCTCCTGAGTAGCTGGGATTATAGTCATGTGCCACTTTACCAATTGGTACAGACTTTTTTTGGCCGGAGGGGGGGGGTACTGGGGATTGAACCCAGGGGCATGTTACCATGGAGGCCACATCCTTAGCCTTTTTTTCTTTTCTTTTTTAAATTTTTGTTACCAGGGGTTGAAACCAGAGGGGCACTTAACTACTGAGCAACATCCCCAGCCCTATTTTTTTTAACTTTATTTTGAGGCAGGGTCTCGGAGTTACTTTAGGATCTTGCTAAGTTGCTGAGGCTGGTTTTGAACTCACAACCCTCCTGCATCAACCTTTTGAGTTGGCTGGGATTACAGGTGTGCATCATTGCGTCTGGCTGCGATATAGACTTTTTTTTTTTTTTTTAAAGAAAAAATCGGAGGGAGAGAGTGAGAAAGAATCAATTTCATTTATTTATTCATCTGGCTTTTGTTTCCCCAAAGACACTTAGTTGTGTATATGGTGCTAGGGTTTGAACCCAGGCCCATGTGCATGCCAGGCATGCACTGCAACCACTGAGCCACTGCTCCAGCCCCAGCAGCAGACATTTTTAATGGTGACACTTTTTCAATATTTGTTTTGGAAAAACAAATAGTTTGAACTGGGGTTTGAACTCACGTACTTGCGCATCCCAAGCAAGCGCCGTAACCGCTGAGCCACTGCTCTAGCCCCAGTAGTTAAGATTTTGTGTGTATATGGTGCTGGGGATTGAACCTAGCCTTACACATGCCAGGCAAGCACTCTACCACTGAGCAGTTTTATCACTGAAGTGCTTTAATGCTTTGTACCCCTTTCCTAGATCTTTCTGTTTGTACACTTGGTCTGGCCCTCCCTGACCTTCATGATGTATCCTTACTGTGAAGTGGGCTGGGTGTCAGATGATTTTATTTCACCCATCCATAGCACCCTTTACTTCTACCTCATAGCTCTCTAGTTGTTCCTAGTTACATGTTGGTCTAGGTGCTGGTTAAAGCCTGTCTTTCTTTCCCTTTTGCCTAGAAGCTCTGTGATGGCAAGGCTGGGCTCCCTCTCTTCACATCTTCACAGCCATATGTATAATCTTTCCTACTTTAGGACAGCTATTTAATGAGCATTATTGAGTCTATGAGAATGACCAGTGCTGATGGAGACAGATAGGAACTCCTTTGCCTAAGAAGATGATGGAAAGAGTGATTCTCTACATGTTCTACAATATAAAGGATTTTTTCTTTCTTTCTTTCTTTCTTTTTTTTTAAGAGAGAAGGACAGTGAGAGAGAGACAGAGAGAATTACTTTTATTGAGTTTTTCACGTGGCTTTTGTTACTCTGACACTTAGTTGTGTACATGGGTGCTGGGATTTGAACCTGGGTATTTGCGTATGCTGAGCAAGTGCTATAACCACCAAGCCACAGCTTCAGCCCCCCTAGGATTTTTTTTTTTCTTTTAAAGAGAGAAGGACACTGTGAGAGAGAGGGAGAGGGAATCAATTTTTATTGAGTTTTACACATGGCTTTCAGTGCTCTGACACTTAGCTGTGTACGTGGGTGCTGGGGTTCGAACTCTTGTACTCGCGCATGCTAGGCAAGCACCATAACCTCCAAGCCACTGCTCCAGCCCCCTAGGATTTTTTTTTTTTTAAGAGAGAGGGACAGTGAGAGATAGAGAAAGAGAGAATCAATTTTGTTTTATCATGTGAATTTTGTTGCTCTGACACTTCATTGTATACGTGGTGCTGGGGTTAGAACCCACATACTTGCACATGCCAGGCAAGTGTTGTAACCACTGAGCAACCACTCCAGCCCTAATATCAAGGATCTTGATGTCAGTTTGTCTTCAAGTCCTGGTTCTGCAGCTTAGTATGTCTTTGGGCAGGTTTCTTGGGAACCTTAGTTTTCTCTTCCATCCAATGAGGGCCTCTTCAGTAGTTAATGCCAGGATGCAGCAAAATAGTGCATATAAAGCACATGAAACTATGCTTGGCACATAGGAACAACTAACTAAGTGTGTCATTATAATTTTGATAATTTTCACCAAGAATTTGGTAGTTAGTGCTTAGAGTGGTTCAGTCAAGTTTCTTCTGTCCTCCGTTCCCCATTAGTTTTCTTTGCAAGTTAAAAAAGAAAATGATAGGAGTCTTATTCATACCCTTCCCCCAATCTAGGTATGGGTTTCTTTTTTATTTATTTATTTATTTATTATTATTATTATTTGTTTTTTTGGTATGCATTTCTTGCTGTAGGCATGCATCAAAGCCATCCAGGTCTGGGTGGCCTGGAAGGATTAGTCTTCCTTTGCTGTTCTGCTAATCCTCTCCCACCTGGGCTCCATGTGTGGCCTTCCTGGAGAAGGGCACATGCCAGTGACTCCATGTCTGGGCGAAAGCCTGGGTTCCTGCTCTTTTGGCACTGTTCTCAGGCCTGCGGTGCTGGGCAGGGAGTGATCCTAGGGCAGGATTTAGGTGAGGCAGGGCTCAAGGCCAGGCCCAGCCAGACTCAGGATGGGCTGGGTGCTGGGGCTGCCCTGGGAGCAGTTAGTATTCTACCTGAGGTCCTGTCAACTCACCATTCTGCTACCGTTAGTCAGCTTCCTAATGAAGCCAGTCTTTGGCTTCTGGGACAGTGATTTCCAGGGGATTATTTGTATTACACACTTTAATGCTTTTTAATAGCAAATTTTTAATTAAATGGAAAGTCCTTTTGGAAGCGAGGGAGCAGCCACAGCAGGACTCAGCATGAGGCACCAACCAAGACCAGAGAAGCAAAGTGAGGAGGGAGGTAGCAGGGCTTTGGGGAGCTTGATTAAGCATGCTGTGCTAGGTGGATGAGACAGATGCAGGGGTCTTGCTGTAACTCCCTCCTTCTGTCCTAACAGCCTTCTTCTGTCATCTGCAGGTGTAGGGAAGTGTGCAGGGTTGAAAAACCAGATCAAATCAAATAAGGTAGGCTATGTGATGTGTAGATAGTTGTTTGGCTCTGGATTGGGCCCAGGCAGGCCTCTGTGTCCTCATTTGTTAAGTAAGGAGAACAAGGGGGCTGCAATGATGGTCCAGTGCTTTAGGGCAGCTGGGGGCCTATGTTTTGCATTTTAGCTGATCCTGCTTTAGTGTGAAGGGGACTTAGGGAAGCTCTTCAGCTGTCAGAAGATGCTCTGGCACTGGAAATGGAAATAGTCTGGGCCTGCCAAGGAAGAAACGCTGTGATTTCTTTGCATCTGAGCACTTCACCAGTTGGTTTGGTGTCAGGCCATTCCTGAAGTGCTCCTGTAACTGCTGAGGACCAGAGCAAGGGTCAAACAGAGGGAACCCTTTGGAACAGAGGTTTCTCATTGAGACAGTTCAGGTGAGGGAAGGGACAGGAACATCAGGGTAGGCAGCCAAAGCAAGTCGTGTTTACATTAGAACAATGCTCAGGGGTTGGCATTTAACCCAGAGGTGGCTTTGTGGGCAGAAGCTTGATGAGGAGACCTCAGAAGACCTTAGGTTGGTCTTCTGCCCAAGAGCTTTGGAGGCAGAGATTGGGAAGGGATTCTGCTTGCCAGCCTTTTCTTACAGTTGGTGATTTGCCCTAGTCTTCTCCATGCTCTGCCCTCCTGGACCCATTTATGATGCTGTTGTAGGTACCTTTATGAGCAGTCTCGCAACCTGCTGTGTGGGATGCCCTCTGTTTTGTTTCTTTCCATTTTATCTTTTTCTTTCTTTCTTTTCTTTTTTTCTTTTTTTTTTTTGGAAGAGAGTGAAAGAGAAAAAGAGAATCAATTTTATTTATTTTTTCATTTCTCCAACACTTGGTTGTGTATACGGGCTGGGGTTTGAACCTGGATCCTCATGCATGCCAGGCAAGTGGTCCAACTGCTGAGCCACCACTCTAGCCACCCCTCTGTTTCTTATAGGAGGCGTAGGTTGAACCAGCTGTGGAGTCAGAGAAGCCTGGGTTCACAGCTTGACCCACTATCTGTAGTTTTTGGCTTTTAGCAAAAGACTTTGTTTCCTAACCTGTTGTCTTCTTCTGTAAAAAGGGAATAGCATTGGTCTCAGGGCAGTGTAATAAACTCCTTGAAGGCAGGCACTGTGTCTGTCCCTCACCATCAGCTAGCCTAGGGGCTGGCACACAATGGTGCTCAATAAATGCTCATAGAATCGATAATGTACGCCAAGAATCTAGCTTAAGGCCTGGCACATAAGTATACGCACTTGATAAACAGGTAATCATCATTGTCTGAATGTGGTGTAGCCTCCTGGACTTGCCATTTGTTATCCTGCTCCACATGCCTTCTGCTGGGCTCTGCCTTTGCTCCTTCTTCCACTGCCCTTTATTCTACTGTTCTCATTTGCCCCTCTGAAAATGCTCCTGGTCTTTTGCATTTTCCATGTCCCTGCTGTCAGCGTTGCTAGATGTTTCTCAGTCTGTTATACCACTGTGAGCTATGGCTAGGGATCACCTTCTTTGTGACTAGCCCCTCTGGGAAGGTTCCTGCTTTTCTCCATCTTGATTTACATCTTGGCCACGAAGCTTCTATTTCTTGCCTTAGTCAGAGGTGGCAACCAGAGCACTGCTCCCTTGCTTTGTGGCGATGTAACCTGCCTTGTGGGTGTCAGGCATGCTGCCACTTCTCCCTGCAGTGCCTTCAGGAGGGAGCCTGGTGAAGCTGACAGCATGGGACCGGGATGGGGTTGCTGAAGAGAAGAATAGGATTTCCGAGTTTTCTCTCTGTTAATCTCTGTCCCAATCTCCTCTCTTGCAGTGCGCCTCCATGACAGTATTTCTGAAGAAGGGTTTCACTACCTCGTGTTTGACCTGTAAGTGCTACTTTCGAGGGTGTGGGGCCTTTCCCTCCAGCTGGCTCAAGATGAAGCCTTGGGAAAAGGCTAAACTGGGTCTTCAGCCTCTGCCAATGGCTCCTTTCCTTTGCCTGAGGGAAAGAACTTGATTGTGTACTTTCTCTGGGAATGGGGCAAGATTGCTAGCCCAAATCCCCTGAGGGTCTCATTGCTTGTGCTCCCCCCAGATCTCCCTAGAGTGCCAGCCTCCGAATAGCATTGTATTCACCTTTCTGTTTCGCAGAGCACCTTGTGCAGATGCTTGTTTCTTGTTTCTTGGTGTGTTGTCCTTAGTAGAAAAATAAAATATAGCTCTTTGCATGCATTTAAAAATTCTGGGAATTTGAGGGTAGCTTTTATTAAGCATGAGCTGGGTTCCATTTGATCTCTCTTCCACTTTGGTTGTGCTTTAATATCTTAAAAGTAGCTCTTTATCTCCTGGAAACTCCTCTCCAGTGGTGTGTCCTTGGTCTCATTCTCAACTTCAGTAGTAGGTCTGTCCTTCCTTGGACAGCTGTATTTAGTGTTCATATTGGTCTCAAGCAAAGGTATGACTTTTGGAGTAGGTTGGATTTTTTCTCTTAGATCCCTGTATCTTTATCACTGCCTTTAGTGTTAGCTATTATCTGTAGGTTATAGAAACAGCAATGTCCAGAAGAAAGGAGAGCTCATGATACCCTAAGGAGAAGCCCTCTGTCATTGAAGGATTGAGTATGTTCTGGGCTCTCAAAGTGTACGTGGAGTTAAGATTTCTCTAAGAGCTATTTTACCTGTTGGACACTGGGGTTGGCCAAGGGACCCTACTTCCTCTGATCTCTTCTTCTGTTGGTTGCAGGGTTACTGGTGGGGAGCTGTTTGAAGACATTGTGGCCAGAGAGTACTACAGTGAAGCAGATGCCAGGTGAGATGAAGGCCCATTGTAGCTCTGGAGTTTAGGATTGAAATAAGTCTTGTCCGCCTTAGGGGGCTGGCAGTGTGTCTATTTGAATAGCCTTTGGGGAAGATCAGAGGAGCTCTTGTCTGGATAGCAATTTTGTAGAGCTAGGCTAGGGCTGCCTTCTATGAATGATATAAGAAGTTAAAAGTTCTATACCCCTGATCAATTTTTGTTAAGCCTCTTCAGGTCTCCTTTACCCTGTCACCCGAGAAATACCTTTTCATTCCATTACTACATTCTGGGCAAGCATACCCAAGGGTCCTTTCTATCCTTTTTCTTTCATTCAACAAATCCTAGTATGTATAAGCCACTGAACTGTGGTCCTGGGATGATTAGAAACAGAGAAAGTATGTTTTCTGTCCCAAAGGTGTGTGAAACAGCAGAGCCATCTCGGGAACTTTTAGCTTTTGTTTCATTGTCCCTTGACTGCCAGGGCCACCTTCAACATGGAACTCATTTTTTTTTTTTTTAAGAGAGAAGGACAGTGAGAGAGTGAGAGAGAGAATCAATTTTTTTAAATCGAGTTTTTCACATGGTTTTCGTTGCTCTGACACTTAGTTGTGTATGTGGATGCTGGGGTTTGAACCCGTGTACTTGTGCAAGCCAGGCAAACGCCGTAACCACCCAGCCACCACTCTAGCCCCCAACATGGAACTCTTTTTCCTGGGGTTCTGTTCCGCAGTCCCATTCCTCAGCCTCCAGCCCTCCATGGAAGGCCTGATGACTCCTGCATGTGACACAGCAGAATTCCACCCACACTGCAGCTCTCAGGCGCTTGTTTGGCCTGCCTTTCCAACCTGTGCTCTTCCCCTAGCCCTGCTTCTCTCTGAGGGTGATGTCCTTACAACCCAGTTTTGATCATCCTGCCTGCAGCTTATCTGTTAAGCCTCAGCTCAGGCTGCTTCTGGAGAGTCAGGGAGTGTAGTTTCCTCACGAATTTCTCAACTCTGAGCGGCCAGTGTTTGCTGATCAACTTCAGATGCTTCAACCTCAGGAAAAATTCTCAAGTGGGGAGATAAATTCCAGTGCCAGCAGGGGAGGACCAGGCTGTGGGCGGGAGGAGGCCCAATAGCTCAGGGAACTGGGGGGAGGGGGGGCTGTACCAGTGGGTTTGGCTTAGCTCTGCTGGGACACTTCGCACTTTTGCCATTTTTGGCCAGAAGGCTCTCCCTGCTAGCCTGGCTATGTTCTAATTATACATTTTGCAGAGACTCGCCTCTGCACTTCAGTCTTAAAGTCTCTTTAGCCCACTCTTGGACTGTGCTGGGGCAGCCCCTGCCTCAGCCTCTAGGGGCCTGGTAAGACCCCTTGGCTCTTGCAAGACTCCCAGCACCAGGTTTTAGAGAAAGGAATCAGAAGTCCATGATACCTAGGTTAGCACACCTGGACACTCTGCATACCTATCTGCCCAGTACACCTGGTGTGGCGACTGATGACTGGGCATCTGTTTTCTAGGCTGGGCTTCCTCAGCCTCAGTACCAGTGACCTTTTAAGCTGAGTAATTTTTTTGTTGCAAGGATCTCTTCTTTGTATCCTATGCTAGTAGATGTCAGTAGTATCCTGCCCCCTCCCCAGGTTGTGACAACCAGAAATGTCCCCAGATTGCCAAATGTCCCCTGGGGGGCAAACCCACCCCCAGTTGAAAACCACTGCTAGCCAGGCATAGTGGTGCACACCTATAATCTTAGTAACTTGGGAGGCTGAGGCAGGAGGATCGCAACACCTGAGCAGCTTAGAGAGACCCTGTCTCAAAATAAAAACAATAAGGGCTGGGACATGGCTCAGTGGTTAAGCGCCCCTGGGTTCAATTGCTGGAACGAAAAAAAAAAAAAAAGAAGAAGAAAGAAAGAAAGAAAAGAAAACCACTGCTGTAGGCTACCCATGTTTCCTGCCAGAAGTTTGACCACAAGGCTGGTAGGAGGGTTTGCAAGGTGGACAGACTGCTTCAAGAATCAGTAGTTGAAGGTGGGCATGCTGTTGCATACCCATAATCCCAGGTACTCAGGAGGGCAAAGCAGAAGGATCACAAGTTCAAGGCCAGCCTGGACAACTTAACACGACCCTTCTTAAAATAAAATTATAAAAGGACTGGGGAAGTAGCTCAGTAGTCAAGCACTTTCGGCAATTACATGGCCCTGAGTTCAGTCCTCAGTATCACACACACACATACATACACCAGCAGCTGAATGTGATTCCGTGCATGATCTTCAAAAACGCTTCTCAGGTGCCCTGTTTGGAACCCCCTGAAGTATATTGTTTCTTAAAGGAGTCTGTGTGTTTGTTTTATATCCTTTGCTAGATAATCAACTTTAGGAATGCTACTGGATCATATTCATCATTATATCCTGTGGTGGTACAAAGCACAAGGCCTTGGAAGCACTTAGTGAATGTTTAAGTAAACGCGGGAGTACAGTCATCCCAAAACAACTTAGGTGACTCAGTTGGACTCTCCTTCATAGGTTGCCAGTACAAGCTTCTTCTCCAAGAACAAAGTTACTATATAGGGAAAAAGAAGGTAGGGATGGATGGTCTCACCCTTCTTAGGAGTTTGGGGTGCTTCCTGAACTTTGGAAACAAATTGGTTATGTTGGACCTTTACAAACAAAAGAATCCATAGTAAACCTCTGTTCTAGTCTCTTTCCTCCCATGTAGTGTGACTCTGGAAAAACCACTTAATCTATCTGGACTTCACTTTCTTTTTCTTGTAAAGTAAGTGTTGTGAGGATGTGGAGGAAGGGAACCCTTAAACTCTGTTGGTATTGTAAATTAGTACAGGCTTTTTTGGAAAACAGTATACATGTTCCTCAGAAAACTAAAAATAGAATTACCATATGATCCAGCAATCCCACTACTGGGTAAATACCCAGAGGAGGGGCTGGAGTGGTATCTCAGCAGTTATGACACTTGCCTGGCATGCGTGAGGATGTGGGTTCAAACCCAGCACCTCGTCCACAACGAAGTGTAGGAACGGTGAAGACCACATAAACAGCAAAATAAAATTGATTTTCTCTTTGTCTCTCTCACTGTCCCTCTCTCTATATTAAAAAAAAAATACCTAGAGGAATTAAAAGTAGTATGTTGAAGAAATGTCTGCTCTCCCACGTTCGTTGCAGCATTACTCACAATAAAGACAAACTGTCCACCAACAAATGAATGGATATTAAAAGTTGTGAGTGAGTGTGTGTGTGTGTGTGTGTGTGTGTGTAGTGGAATACTGTTCAGCCTTAAAAAAAAACAACAAGAAATTCTGTCATTTACAGCAAAATGGAGACAATGTTAAATGAAATAAGCCAGGTACAGAAATACAAATACTGCGTGACTTTTATTTATATCTGGAATCTAAAAAAGAATGATCTCAGAAGTAGAGTCATGGTTACCAAAGACTGGAGTGGAGATGGTTGAGTAAAGAAGAGACATTGCTGAGAAGGTACAAAGTTTCAGATAGGAGTAGGTTTTGGATCAGCATGGTAATTAGAGTTAATGTGTGTTTCAAAGTAGCAAAAACAATTGTATTTTTGTTTTTGTTTTTTTTAAAGAAAGAGAGGGACAGTGAGAGAAAGAGTATTGAATTTAGTTTTTCATCTGTTTTTTGTTGCTCTGACACTTAGTTGTGTATGTGGTATAGGGGTTCCAACCCAGGTCCTTGTGAATGCCAAGCCACGGCTCCATTCCCCGCTAAGGGAGGATTTTAAACGTTCTCCCCATAAAGAAACGATGAATATCTGAAGTGATGGATATGCTAATTAATGCCTGACAAAATCATCCCAAAATATATACATGTTATCAAAACATCACATTGTCCTTCATAAATAGATACATATTATTTGCCAATTAAAGTTAAAATAAAGCTTTAAAAATAAATTGAAAACAAAGTCGTTTGAAATAACTCATCTTTCAGTTAACCTGTGACCCATTGTTACATGCTTTTAATTCACAGCGTGTGGTCTTGGATGAGTTGGTTTAACCCTGCAATGAAATTTTTTTTTCTGCTTCTGCTTTTTCAGTCACTGTATACATCAGATTTTGGAGAGTGTTAACCACATCCACCAGCATGACATTGTCCATCGGGACCTGAAGGTATTACCAGGCTTCCTTCCTTTGCCTACTGCTTGTGACATGTTGGCGCCACCTGGTGCCAGGTAGAGGTACTGTGTGGACCCAAAGAAGGCTCCCTCTGGGTTATAGGGTGGGGTGCCTCACAAGGTTCTCCCTGTTGGTTCTGCAGCCTGAGAACTTGCTACTGGCAAGTAAATGCAAGGGTGCTGCCGTCAAGTTGGCTGATTTTGGCCTCGCCATCGAAGTGCAAGGAGAGCAGCAGGCTTGGTTTGGTAAGGATGACAATGTTTTCTCGGAATGCAGCCCCCACCCTTCCTCCTCTTCCTGATATGCCTTCCTCTTTCAGAACTAGAAACCAGACCTTTAATGGTCCTAGCCTCCTTGGAGAGTGGAGGAGGGTGGGAGAGTGCAGAGATCCCTCCTGGCCTTTCATGACTCAGTATAGTAAGTCTAGCTGTTGTCAGCACTGCGTTCTTGCTGCCTCTAGGGAGGCATTGGAGTTCCTGGTAGGCACATGGACTTGCCCTCTGATTTAGATTCCAGGCACTATGAGAAGCCCAGCCTCTCAACTCTTGCAGTCTGTGTGCTGAGAGCTTATGTAGCAAAAGCAACAGGAATGAGAAAGACTTTGGAGGAAAATGCTGATGTGGATTTATTGAGAGAGAAAGTGGGTTCAGTGTGCCTCTGCCCTCTCTTCTGCTACAGGTTTTGCTGGCACCCCAGGTTACTTGTCCCCTGAGGTCTTGAGGAAAGATCCCTATGGAAAACCTGTGGATATCTGGGCCTGCGGTAAGCCCATTCCACGCCCTCAGCTTTTCGGTGTTAAGGGCCCTCGGCTTCCAGTGATGGCGAGAAAGAAGCATCGCTATTCCTTGCGGGTCCCACAAGTGCCTGGTGTATGTGAAATCATGGTGTTTGCTCTCATCCCCCTGGGAGGGCTGTTCCCATCACACCCTCCTCCCCAAGTAACTTCCTGGATTATGTTGCATCCTTCTTGGAGAGGGATCTGCCCACGCCTTAGAGGATAGATTGTGCTTAAAGAAATCTCTGATGTGAGAGACACAGCAGGAGGGGCTAGTGACACAGCATTATCGGCTGGCATCCACCTCTAACTCTGGTCTGGCCCTTGTCATTCTGCGTGGCTCTGAGCCCTGCATGGCCTTTCATGGTTCCTTAGGGAAATAGGTGACTGACCCCAGTGACCTGTGTGTTCTATCTCATAGGGGTCATCCTGTATATCCTCCTGGTGGGCTACCCTCCCTTCTGGGATGAGGATCAGCACAAGCTGTATCAGCAGATCAAGGCTGGAGCCTACGATGTAAGGACTGTTTTTCTAAGAGCTGAGCAAGCACATCAAGAGGGGCACATGTCCTGCCCCTTGGGCTCTGTCCAAGGGACGGGACATATTTAGTGTGTCACATGATACAGGGGGTGTCAGGGGACTTTGAAGATACAGGGATGTGCAAACAGGACTCAATTCTTGCCATGCTGTGTCCAGGGAGCAACTTTTTTCTTTTTTTTTAACATCCTTCTTAGTAGCTATAAAATTAAGGAACCTACTGAAGCCCTTTGATCTTTTTTTGCAAAGAATGGAGAAGCTGCATCACACAGGGATGAGAAGTCTGGAGACTCTGTCCTCTGCATTAGTACATGGGGCACGCACATCATTGAGCTTGCTTTCTCCTAAGTAGAAGGATGGAGTTGAACCAGAGAATGTTGGAGTCGTCTTCCTGCTCTGATCTGATATTCTGTCATTCTAACCTTCTTTGTTCTGTCTTCCTTTTCCAGTCTTTAAGTTGACACAGGTTCTAGGATATTCCCAGGGCTTCTCCAACTCTCTGTGAGGCAATTTTGGGTACCACAGAGTATCCCAGTTATAGGAGTTGGGATGAAGACAGAGCCTTCGTTTCAGGGAATGAGGATTATATATTTCATGTCCCACCTCCCCCTGTTCCTGCTCTTTAGTTCCCATCACCAGAATGGGACACAGTGACTCCTGAAGCCAAGAACTTGATCAACCAGATGCTGACCATAAACCCAGCCAAACGCATCACAGCTGACCAGGCTCTCAAGCACCCATGGGTCTGCGTAAGTGTTTTCTGCTGTGGATTTGGAGATTAGTGGTGGCAGCTGTCTATGTGTCTTTGGTGTCCTTCTTACGCTCCTTTTTGCCATCAGAGAATCATTCTGGATCCTGACCAAGGACCCAGTAGGAGGGCAGGAGACTGAGTGGAGCCCAAGGTTAATAAATGTCACCAGAGGATCTCTAGGAGGAAGACGGAGCCAACAGGCCTTTACTTGTCTCTCCCCTACTTGCTGTTGTGAGGCTGTATTAATGGTTCTGTTCTTTTTTTTAAAGGAGAGAGGGACAGTGAGAGAGAGAGAGAATCAATTTTATTTAGTTTTCATGTGGCCTTCGTTGCTCCGACACTTCATTGTGTAGGTGGTGCTGGGGTTTGAACCTGCATCCTCACGCATGCCAGGCAAGCACCGTAACCGCTGAGCCACCGCTCCAGCCCCAATGGTTCTGTTCTTGAATGAGGGCTTAGGATGATTCTTACAGACTGCAGGTAATTGATGATACCAAGCAGCTGACAAAACCCAAAGTGAATTCCCAAGCTCAGGGCATATTCAGATCTCAAATCTCATACAATTCTAACCACTATGACCAAGACCCAATGAATAAATGAGAGGCCTCCGAGCTATTAAAAAGCATCATGAAACTCAAGTCATGAAGCTCCTGTGCTGGGAGAGCCCCCGAGGCTATTGATGTGGGTCCACATACTTTGTTTTCAAACACAGTTCTATCAAGCTGAAATACCTACTTTCTTTTTATTTTTTTTTTTTTAAGAGAGAAGTACAGTGAGAGAGAAAGAGAGACAGAATCAGTTTTCATTGAGTTCTTCACATGGCTTTCATTGCTCTGATACTTAGCTGTGTACGTGGGTGCTGGGGCTTAAACCTTTGTACTTGCACATGCCGGGCAGGCGCCCTAACCACCAAGCCACTGAGCCACTGCTCCAGCCCCTGAAATATCTATTTTCAAACAAAGAAGAGGATCTGGTGTAGTTAGGCATTTTGACAACCATGATGCATTTGTTTATTTGTCCTCTCGTGTATTTATCAAATGCCTCTTTGGTGCAGATGCTGGAGGATACAAAGGCTTTTTCCCTGCTCCAAAGAACTGGAGAGACAGGCACTCAAACAGGCAGCCATACTACAGTATGACAAGTATGCAAAAGAGTCTGAAGGAGTACAGGAGTTCTTGCTGTCCCTGGAGTGCAGTGGGCTCCTCAAAGGCTACATGGAGGAGGTGACCTCTGTCCTGCTTCTTGGCAGATGACTAAGCGTTCCCCCAAGATGTTACCCTGTAGACTGAGGTTAGCATGAGCCAGAGTGAGAGGCCATGGGAAACTGTCAAGTTCAAGGAATGTTAAGTAGTTTGGTTGTGGATGAGGCCATGACTATAGGAATGCAAGAAATTGAGGCCCAAAAGATTCCCTGACATACAAGTTTCTGCCTAAGGAGTTGGGATTTTATTCTGAAAGCAAAGGGAACCATTTAAGGATTTTAAAGAGAATATGAAATTTGAATTTAAGAAAGATCACTTTGGGAGCTGGGTAGAAAATGGAATTGTTGAATAAAAAGTTGGAGACAGCTCAAGAAGCTGTTGTAACCGTCTAAGCAAGACCAAATGAGGTCTCTGCAAGGTTAGAGATGGAGGAGTAGGTGGTGTGATAGGGAGTGGACAAATTCAGGAGATATTTGGGACTTGTAGGATTTAGCACCCAGCTGAATTTGGGAATGAAGGAAAGAGGGATCTGTGGGGACTGCCATGTTTTGAGTTCATCATTGAACAGAGAGCTGTACCATTTGCTAATACAGAAGAAATTTAAAGGAAGAGCCAGTTAGTGAGAAAAGATGATTTAGTTTAGTTTTTGTTTTTGTTTTTTTTTTCTCCCGTGAGGCCTTTGTTGCTCTGAGACTGTCGTGCATGTGGTGCTGGTTTCGAACTCACGTACTTGTGCATGCAGGGCAAGTTCTGCAACCGCTGAGCCACTCCAGGCCCCGATGATTTAGTTTTGTATACATTGAGCCTGGTGTCGTGTGATCTCTACCTGCAGTACTCCATGGGAAGTGAGAAATATGGCTGTATGGTCTGGGGATATAGCTTAGTGGCTAGCATGTGTGAGGCCCTGGGTTTGATTCCCAGTACTGCTAAGAAAAAAAAAAGTTGTAGTCATTTCTGTACAGGTGATGTTTTAAGCTCTAGTTCCTGTGCTAATCAGATTCTTACTGTGAGCTTGTAATTGCTTCAGTAAAAGAAGATGTGGACAACAGCATTTAAGAACAAGGAGCTGGGCGTAGTGGCACATGCTTGTAATCCCAGCAACTCGGAAGGCTAAGGCAGGAAGATCACAAGTTCAAAGCCAGCCTTAGCAACTTAGTGAGGCCCTAAGCAAGTTAGGGAGACCCTGTGTCAAACTAAAATATAAAAAAGTCTGGAGGGTAAAAAAAAAAAAAAAAAAAAAAAATGCAGGGAGATCTCGTTAGAGGAGCCACCAAAAGGGACTGAGAACGAGAACTTCTGTAGACAGAAAATAATCAGCAGAAGATGCAGAAGCTAAGCAACAAGCGCTCTCAGTAAGGGAGCATTGATAGTCAGAAGCTGCAAGAGAGTCCCTGATCAAGAAGAAGGGGAATGTCCAGCCTCTGACCAATGAGAGGCTATTCTTTCATCTTTCACGGACAGAGACAGTGGAGTGAAATAGAAGCCTATTTTGGGGAAGATGAAGAGGGAATAGGGGGCTGAGGCGCACAGGAAGTGAGGCAGTGAAAGGGAAAAGAAATGGTACTACTTAGAGGAGGAGGATAGGTCAGAGAGAGTTGTTTTCTTTTTTTTCTCTTTATTTTTGAGCAACATGTACTAATTGTATATATTGATGAGTTCATTGTGATGATTCAATATCTGCATACAGCATGTGCTGTCCAAATCCAGTCTCCGTTTAATTCCCAACCTCTAGGAATCATTATTCTATACTCAGCTTCCAACCTTTCCCCCCCGCCATATATATGAGAGAACCTGTGGTACCTGTCTTTCTATGTGTGTCTTATTTCACTTAACATAATGTCCTTCAGTTCCATCCATTTTTGAAAGGCTTAAAGAGAAGTTTGAATATAATGTGTAGACCACTAAGAAGAATCCAGTCCAGAGGAAGGGGTCGACAATAGGTGTGACTGAGGCCAGGGGCAGTGATGAATGCCTATAATCCCAGCAACTTGGGAGGCTAAGGCAGGAGGATCGCAAATTCAAAGCTAGCCTTAACAACTTAGCAAGGCCCTAAGCAACATAGTGAGACCCTGTCTCAAAATCAAAAAAGGGCTAGGGATGTGGCTTAGTGGTTAATCGCCCCTGGATTCAATCACCTCCCCGCTTGTAAAAATCGTGGTAGTACTATGTCCTGGGGTCCACTTTGTGGGCTATACCCTCCGAAATCCTGCTTATCTCTATATCCCCTGAGAAAATGACTGTGTTAAGACATTGAGCATAACTGATGCTTGCATGGATGATCCCAAGCTACCAAGGAAATACAGGCCATGTCTGGTAGATCTGTTTAAGGAGGTAAGTAAGTAACTAGCAAGTAACATTAAGAAAAAATTTCATCCAAAATGATACAGGAATTGAGCCTTCAATGTGAAGATCCTTAGCTTCTCAGACCACAGCGTCATCAAGGACCTTGTGGGGTATGTTCAGAGGAGCTCTTCAAAGGAAGGAACATTTTATAGTGAGCAGGAACCTGCATGTTCTCTCCCTGCTCAGAATCTGTACCACAACAGGTGCTCAGTAAACAGTTACTGAAGAAATAACTGAGCCAGCCTCACAACACATAGATACTCTTTCCCATGTGCAGTCTCCTTGCCCAAGGATGATTAGAATGTCCTCTCAGCACCCTCATGAAGCATCAGTTATCAGTGGTATTTTCATGTTTAGATTGTCCTTACATAACCTTGAGTTTGGGGTCGTGCTTTTATTCTTTTTTCATGTCCATGTCTTCATTTGATCTTCAGAGCAACTCTGGGGTGGCTGAGTACACAAACAGGTCCTGGCATAGCCATTGGGGCCAGGACTAAAGTAAAGGACAGAGAGAGAATCTGGGCTGGGGGTGCTCACAGGCCTGTCTGTTTGGCTTCCAGCAACGAAACACGGTAGCCTCCATGATGCACCGCCAAGAGACTGTGGAGTGCTTACGCAAGTTCAACGCCCGGAGAAAACTGAAGGTGAGTTTTGGTTCAGTGCTACCAACCCCCTGAAATCAAGCCTGCTAACAAGGCAGGTGTCTTCAGGTTCTAGCGATAAGCTGCTTTGCCTGAGGCCAGGCTACCCTCTTAAAGAATCTGGTGGAACTCATAGGACTCTCCTCTTTCCCCAGGGTGCCATCCTCACGACTATGCTTGTCTCCAGGAACTTCTCAGGTATGTGTTCTTAGCTGAGGTGAGTGGGTCAGGAATGGAGCACAGCCATCCCAGGCAGTGTGGCTGTCTTAGGCAATACCTTAAGCAGGAGGAACAAGGATCCTATTTTGAGAGACTGAATCCTCTTGCTGAAATTTTTGGTGTGAGGGGAAGAGCCTTCAGTTGTGCTCAAATTTATGAATTCTGTTTCCAAGAACCTCCCAAGGAACAGCCTGCCCAGAATCCCATGTACTTTATCCCTGTGAATTTTTATTTAATTCTCTGAAGATTCTCAGTGCTTTAAGATTATAGCAGTGGAGGGTATTGGAGGATGTGCTAAAGGGAAAAAAAAATCAAGATGAGGTATTGTGAGTCTTCTCAGTTGCCACCAACTAGGGTGATCTTTTTCTTCATTGTGTCCAAGTAGAGATGACTAATAGAAATTTTCCCAGATGTTTAGACCTTTTGCGGTGACTCAGGCTTAAAATATTTTCTCTGACACTAGCTGCAAAAGTGAGAACTAGAGACCAACCAGTGGAAAGAAAGGAACTTGCTTAGATTTACGTGAGGATTTGAGAGTTGGGATCAGTAATTTGTAAGTCACACTTGATATTCTTTCTATGATGCAAGACATTCTAATCCCCTTTGCCCTCTGCTTTCACCCCTACCCCCAACATTGTTTGCCCTCAAACAGTGGGAGCAGGGTGGATTTTCTTTGAGAAAAAGATTAACGTCAAGGCTTAAATGAAGACAGAAGTCTCTCCCCAGCTTGCTTTTGCCCCTGGTCTTCCTTCCCTCTAACTCCAGCCTTGCTGTTTTGGTTTAAGAGTCCTTCTCCTTCTAACAAGACTCCCTTCCTTGCTTTTATCCTGCACTGCCATGGAGAGAGGCTTGTGTGGGAGCACCATCTATGGTCAGGGAGGGCAGCCACCTTGGGCAGGGGTTGCTTCCTTGAGCTGGAGTCCCAATGGGTTCAGCTTGCTGGTTCCAGGTAACCCACGGGCCTTGGCTTAGAGGAGGCCGCAAGCAGGAAAGCCTAGGGCTTTACCAGCTCCAGCCCAGAGCATGCTCCACCCTGGGCCAATCCCCCGTGACTCTGATTTGAGGGCTCATTCTTATGGTGTGGGTACCCAGAGTGGAAGGTTGTGGTCCCAGATTCACCACTCATAGAGGAGAATAGGAGCAGTGGGTTGGCCATCTACCACAAAGATGGAGTTTTGGCCTCATTCTGTGCTTCTTTTCTCTAATTGCTTATAGCTTCTACTTTCTGGGGTTAAGAGCCTTTCTAGAGGATGCCTGGGCATTTTCATGCTGCCCCTTGAGTGCCTACCTGTCTTCTCTTTGAGTTAAGGAAATGTGAAGACAGGCTACTGCTTTGCTTTTAGCCTGGCCCATCAATAGCAAGGACCCTGTCCTGTGGCCTCAGGCCTCCACATCACTCACCCCCAACCAACGTTTCAGGAAATTGGTATCCTAATTTCAGGAAATCAGTCTCTCTGTTAGGACACTTTAATTCATCCTTATAGAGCCTCCTATTCTTTTTGCCCAGACCTTGTCTAGCCTTTGAGGTCACTTTGCCATGGATCAAAGGAGACACCAGAAAAAAAAAATGTTTTGCAAGAGTTCCAGGGCAGGCTCTTCTGTCTCTGGAAACTTCTACAGAAAGAGCTGTCCACAGGTGTGTCAAGTAGGAAAGTCACCTGTATTTCCTTTGGCACAAGTAGGCTATTTCCCAGTAAACCCGAAATAGGGTGTGCATCTTAGCTCTGGACTCGATAATAGCTAGGTGAATGGGAAATCAAAGGTTCCAGAGTGTATTTGGCATACGGGGGCTCATTTGTTGGGCATCTTCACCTCAATGCAGTGTGAAGTACAGGCTGAGAAAAACTGCTTCTCTTGGCTACCTCCCTTAAGAGGAAGAGGAAGCTATGTGTCTGAGAAGCTGGGCATCATGGAGTTGGGTCCATCTGTAAACTTAGCTGTCCAAAGGCCATGTACCTACCACTCCTTAGGTCCTAGGGAGGGAAGATCTGAAGATGAAGCTTAGTGTCCTCAACAACCTTAAGCAAGGGATGGGTCACCTTAGAAGGCACTGGCCTCTCACTAAGTTGGGCTTTTACCTTTTGAACCCTCATCTAAGGTGGTCATGGGAAAAGCACTAAATACATTCCACAAAATAGCTGTTTGATTTTCCCTTCACCTTGTCCCAGCCTGGTCCTCTCAGGCTCCTGGACTGCTGCAGGACTGGCTGCACCTGCCTCATCGGCCTGCCCCCGGTGCCTCTGCTCCCCAGCTCGGCTGGCTTGACCATGCCACCTGGGCCCTGCTGTGTGGGCAGCCAGTGGTGCCCGCGCCTCATGCTGGGGCATGCTCGCTGCTGACTGGCCCCCGTGGCTTTGCGGCAGCTCTGTGCACTGAGAGATTGTATCCCCTCAGTTGGCAGGCAGAGCTCCGCCCCCGCCTCGCCTGCCGCGAGCGCCGCCGGCCTGGCCGGGCAAGGTACGTGGCATGAGTCCTCCCTGACCGCCTGCCTCGGCTCCCTGCCACCCCTCCAGGAGGGCCAGCATGCCAGGCCCACTCACCAGGGAGGCGAGTTCCATGCTTGCGGGCTGAGATGGGCATGCCAGTTGGACCACCTAACTTGCCATCTGCGAGCGCATTGTTGTTACGGAGCCCCTAACCAGCCATGCATGCTGGGCGCTTGCCAACTCTCAGGAAGCAATAGCCTGGGGATGTGGAGCTGGGAAGTAGGAGCCTTTCCTCCAGGCTGCCCAAGGGCCTGACCTGCAGAACCCAGTGCTAGGACGAGACTTCTGCAGCATTGTTTAAGAGCCCATAGAGAAAGCCATGTCCCTCAAAATTGTGAAGTCTGGTGTTTGCAAGCCTCCAGGTCTGAAAGGCTGTGGAGTGCAGAAGCCTTGGAGTCAGCCATCCCTGGGTTTGGATCCTAGCCTTGCCACACCCTGAGCAAGTCACATCAGTGCTCCCAGCCTTAGTTTCCTCATCTTGCTAATGAGGATAACAGATAACATGGTGATACTTAAGAACACGTATGACAAAGGATCAATCTTGCTTGTACAGGGCAACCAATTACCTGGGAGCTCCTAAAGAATCCTGATGGCAGAGCCCCATCCCAGATAAACAAAATCAGAATCTTTAGTCGATGGAACAGGCATAAGTATTTTTTTTAAATGCCCCAAGTAATTCTTAATGGGCAACCAGAATTGAGAACTGGTTAATGTATACAAAGCCTTCAGTAGTAAATACATTAAAGAATAATAATTTTCAAATCCAGCATGATTGTACTTCAGACCAAATGCCCATTTTTAGAGCCAGAATCTTGTGATGGAAGGACCCCTGTTCTCACAAGAGAAAGATGGGACACAGCTTAAGTAGGAGTGGCCACCTGAAGGGCAGAAGGGTAGCAGCAATAGTGACAACAGTGGTTAATGAGGACTTGCTATGTGCTAGGCACTCAGTTAAATGCATTTCAGGCATGGTCCTGTTGAACCCCACCAATGTCCTGTGACCTAGGCCCTATTTTATTTATCCTATTTTATAAAGAAATTGAGGCTGAGAGAGACTAACTCACTCATACAAGGTCACAGAGCCAGCAGGTGGAACCAAGATACAAACCCAGGGCAGTTCAGGTGGATCATACAGTTGGACTGATTCCTTTTCCCTGTGCCTCTCAGGACTTGCCTATCCACTGTGTGCTGCCTTCCTGTGGCCTTTGTGACCAACCAGTGTCACCAGCCTTCTGGTGTGGAGCCCATCAGCCTTGAGCATCACTCTGTGCCTGGCTAGAATCTGACAGCTCATTATTCTGCTCAGTCCTTCCTTATGAGTATAGGGAGTCTGGGTAAAGGATGGCAGCTAGGACCCAGTAAATCTGGTGAGGTCCTACCCAGTGAAGGCTTCAACCCCCTGGCAAAACCCTCCTGTAGGTGGTCCTGGTTTCTGTGTCTGTGTCTGTCTGTCCTCACGTCTGGTCTCCTTTGTGAAGCGTGACACTCTGTTTCTTGAGAACACTCCGGAGATGTCTTGCATCCTTCCAGTGTGGCCATCTGGAGAACCTCTGTGGCATCTAGGAATGGAGCCCTCACCCTTTCACCCTGGCACTTTGTTTTTAGGCCTGGGTGGAAGCTGTCAAAGGCAGAGCTCCCAGGCAACTCGAGTACTGAACTTGGTTTCTCCTCCTAAGCACAGGGTGTCTGTTTCTGCTGAGCCCTCTTCCACAGCAGAAGAGATCCCGGGGTGTCATCCTGAAGGCAGTGACACCACTCAAGATGCCCTTCCTACAGAGGGACTTTTAGGAAGGATCTCTTTCAGGGGTTTTGGAGACCCCTGGCCCCCTTGTCAGATACAGCAGTCTCTTGCAGATCCAGCTGCCAGACTTCAGGTTGGGATGAGGGTAAGAGGGGCAGAAGATGTGACTTTCCTCTTTGTTTTCACAGCTGCCAAAAGCCTATTGAACAAGAAGTCGGACGGAGGTGTCAAGGTGGGTGTCCCTTTAGACCTCTGACCAGAGACTGGCCACTTCCCCCAAGAAGTTATTCTGGAGAAGTCTAGGCACCTTGTTTCTGCTTTCCCTAGGAACAATCTATCCTGGCTATTCTACTTTAAACTGGAATCCTCTATTCTAAGAAGATCAGGTCCACTGGCCTGGGAGGGAATAAGTAAGAGATGTCTTTCCTGATCCTAACTGGGTGGGCAAGATGCAGGGGAAGCAATCCAAATTATAGTTTCCTAGAGCTGATCCTGAGCCTGATTTCCACACATGTGGTTCATCTCGAAGGCTTGACTCTCTGGGTTTTTTAGGTCATCTTGTTAACACCCCATCCCGCCCCCTCTCCCCCCCTTTTTTTTTTTTTTTTCTTTTTAAAGAACAACCTTTTTAAATCAAATGAAAGCAAAGTTTGCCTGGATGATTGAGGCAGGGCACAGGACTAGAAATCTGAAGCTACAATCCTTTTGGTTGCTTCCCTTATCTATAAACTATTTCTAGAACCAAGGTCAGATACCACTGAGTAAAAGTATCTTAAGCTTTCTGGAGGTTAGGCTGCTATGGAACCTGGCCATGAATAGGGACCAGAGGGGCCTGCTGAATAGGAAGCCCTGTTGTGAGTGGCTGCTCATCTGAAGTGAAAAGAGGCTGCGGCTACCCAAAGGGCCCAGGTGCATGTAGATGCTTTGGAGGCAAAAAGTGCCCTGAAACTGGGACATTGGGTAGGAGTAATTGGGCCGTTTTCTGGAATCTCTTGTCCACAGTTGAGATATACACACATGCCCCAATCCGTTCCTCTAACCCCTTCCTCTTTCCTTTACTCTCTGCATGTCTGCTTTCTGTCCTTGGGCTCCTTGCACTGCTGCTGACATGAAACTGGGGTGGCCAGGCAACCTCCTGGTTCTGAGCTCAAGCTAGACAAGTAGAGTCAAGTTTTAGGGAAAGAGGGCAGGTTTAGTTGTAGAAAGATTTTTGATATTTCTACCGAGGGAAGAAGCTAAAATCTATCTGTCTTTACAAAGTAGTGCAGCCTATCAGAGATCGAGCTCTGCACACAGTTCTGAGGGACACAGAGAGGAAGTGCAAGAGGTGATGTAGTTTGTCTGTTGCTTTAGGGAGACGAAAGTGGGCACAGCTGGAACCAGCTAAGCACTGCTACTGGACCCTCATGGGAAAATGCTTATTAGAAGAAGCTTAAGAAATGCAGGAAGATTGGAACCAGTCTAGTGATTGCCTCTAGGGTATGGAATTGGAGCCGAGGGCAGGGCAGAGAGAAACACTTACAATATTTTCTTTGTACACTTAAATGTATTTTTTTTTCTTTTTAAAGAGAGAGAAGGACAGTGAGAGTAAGAGAGAGAGAATCAATTTTTTTATTGAGTTTTTCACATGTTTTGTTGCTCTGACACTTAGTTGCATATGTGGGTGCTGGGATTTGAACCTGTGTACTCGCGCATGCCGGGCAAGCACCGTAACCGCCGAGCCACCGCTCCAGCCCCCTATTTTCTTTAAAATGAGAGGTATTACTTGTATAACCTAAAAACAAGAATACTTATTTTATGAGTTCTCACACATGTTGATGTTCTCCACCTAATTGAAACACAGGGTATGGTGAAGAGATGTCAAAAATACAGCTGGGACTGGGAGCATAGCTCAGTGGTAGAGCACAGCAAGGTCCTGGGTTCAATCTCAACTCCCCCCCCCCCCCGGAAAAAAAAAGAACAGCTGGATCAGTCTGATTGAGTAGAATAATTGAAGATTTATATGTTATACCTTACAAATATCATAGCCCACTGAGTAGGGAAGCTGTGGTAAGAGTCCTGATAAATATCTGAAGGGCTGATGGTATAGCTTAGTGGTAGGTTTTGTGTTTAGTATGCATGAGGTCCTGGATTCAATTTCCAGTACCAAGAAGGGCAGAGAGAGTCTTAACTGGGGGTATTTAGATGAATAGAAGAGGAGAAGAGCTAGACATGGTGGCATCAGTTAGGATTTATTGTAATCTGGTAGTAGTATCAAGAAGAAAAGATAATATTCAAAATTCTAATCAGAACAGGGTTTGCCTGAACCACTTGCACTCTGGATGCTGGGAATATCAGCTCTGATCACAGGTGTCAGAGGAGGAATTAAAAAAAAAAAAAAAAACCATGAGAGATAGTGATAAGATTTCCAATCTTGAATGTTGGACAAGTTGGTGGTGGTACCTCTAGAAATGGGTGTAGGTATGAAGGAAATGATAATCTAGTTAGGAAAAGTTTTGTTTTGACCAGGTGGGGAGTGAGGGAGAGATGGAGCTGGATGGAGATACCTTTAAAGGCCCTGAGGACCACCTGCTACTGCCCAGGGAAGAATCCAGTCCCGGACGTTAGACTTGGGCATCACACAAGTACATCCCCTCAGCCCGTGTTTATTAGATGCCTGCTGTGTGCTCCAAGAGCTGGAAGGCAGCAACATCATCTACCCTTTTAAGTGTTCACAGTGGGTGAGAGAGATGGGGCAGCCACCAGTTCCAGTGTCGTCTGGTAAGGTCTCTGGGAAAGGTGTGTACAGAACCCGAACTGGGAGAGTTGAGAGGTGAGCATCCAAACAAGATCAGAAATCTTCGTGAAGGAGATGGCCAGGAAGCAAGTTTGAAGGACCAGTTGGGGTTTGCCAGATTGTGGAGGAGGAAAGATATTTCAAGCAGAGGGAATAGCACATGTGAAGTGCTGATGATCATGGGAGCTTTAGTAGCTTCTGCCTAGGGTGAGCGAATGCCAAAAATAGGACCTAAAATATAGCAGGGACTGCTGAGCTAGAGGGGAAAGAATTGATAAAGAAACCATTAAGAGATATGTTTTTAGGCGAGGCATGGTGGTGCATACCTATAATCTCAGCAATTCGGGTGGCTGAGGCAGGAGGATCACAAGTTCAAAGCCAGCCTTAGCTATTTAAGCCCTAAGCAACTTAGCAAGGCCCTGCCTCCAAGTAAAATATAAAACGGTCTGGGAATGTGGCTCAGTGGTTAAATACCCCTGGGTTCAATCCCCAGAACCCCCTAAAAAAAATTATATATATATACACACACATACATACATACATACACATATTTATTTCTAGAAGAACTTTCTAGATGCTAGTCCCACAGATGAACATCAAACGCAACCATATAAGATTAAACTAAGGACTTAATTAAAAATATACAAAAAAAATACAAATTTGGGGCTGGGCAATAGTTCAGTGGTTGGAGCACATGCCTGGCATAAGCGAGGACCCGGGTTCCAACTCTAGCACCACATACACAACTAGGTGTTGGAGAAACAAAGGCCAGATGAAAAAAAAAATAAATGAAGTTTAATTCTTTCTTTCTTTTTTTTTTTTTCAGGGCTGGGGACCGAACTCAGGGCCTTGCGCATGCTAGGCAATCTCTCTTTGCCACTGAGCTAAATCCCCAACCCCAAGTTTGATTCTTTCTTACCCTTCTCTTACTCTCCCTCTTAAGGGAAAAAAAAAAAAGCAAATTCCAGGATGCAGCCTGAAATACAAATTCCAGAGGCCTTGAGTAGGAGGCAGAATCAATCAGTGAATTTTAATACTTTCCTTATCTCACATGAATCTAAAGCACACAAAGGTTTAAAAGCCTGATAAAGGGCTGGGTGCGGTGGCATATGGCTGTAATTCCAGCAGCTCAGGCGTCTGAGGTAGGATGATCACAAGTTCAAAACTAGCCTCAGTAATTTAGTGAGGCCCTAAGCAACTTAATGAGACCCTATCTCAAAGTTTAAAAATTTTGGGGCTGGGAGCTGGAGCATGAGCTCAGCAATTGGAGTACTTGCCTGGCATGAGAAGTACTCGGGTTTGAACCCCAGTACCACATACACAACTACATGTTGAAACAAGGGTAGAAGAAAAAATAAATAAAATTGATGATTCTCTCTCCCTCACTCTCTCTTACTTAACAAAAAAATGTTTTAAAAAAATTTGGTGAGCTAGAGCAGTGGCTCAGCAGTTGGAGCACTTGTGTTGGATCCATGAGGACCCAGATTTGAACCCCAATACCACATACACAACTAAGTGTTGGAGAAATAAAGGCCAAATGAAAAAATAAATAAAATTGGAGATGTGGCTCAGTAGTAAAGTGCCCCTGGGTTCAATTCCTAGTACAAAAAAAAAATTTCTTTTTAAATTAAAAAAAAAATTTAAGTCTGATAAAGGGACTGTTTGGAGGTTGTTTGTTAATAAAGGACTGGAAGAAGAGGTTTCAGCAAAGGGAATGGAGAAAGAACAAAGAGTTGGGAGAAGAGGGGCTGGAATGATGGCTCAGTGGTTAGAGTGCTTGCCTGGCATGTGCAAGGACCAAGGTTCAAACCCCAGCACCACATATACAATTAAGTGTCAGAGAAACAAAGGCCAAATGGGAAACTAGAGAAAATTGATTCTCTTTAATAAAAAAAAAAAGTTGAGAGAAGAACAAATAGTGTACAATAATGGCAGATCCCACAGGATCACTGAGGAAGAGCCTTGGCAGACAGAACCATTTGATACATTGCTTTAAATGAGAACATGTGTGGGGAACCTGGCCCTGTTGTGTGTCTAGACACTGATATGTGCTCAGTAAATTAGTTTTATGCTGTACTTTTTTGAGAAAAAAAAATTCAGTACTGTGGTAAAAACAAATAGGTATTTAAGAAGGAATGACCAAAATTAAAAGGCCAAGAATAGACAGGCTGGGAAAAATAGGCATATCAGTATGGAATGTCTTTTTTTTTTTTTTTTTTTTAAAGGGGGACAGTGAGAGAGAAAGAGAGAAGCAATTTTTATTTAGTTTTTTTATATGACTTTTATTCCTCGGAGACTTCATTGTGTACGTGGTGCCAGGGTTTGAACTTGCGTACTTGCACATGCCAGGCAAGTGCTGTAACTGCCAAGCCATCGCTCCAGCCCCATGGAATGTCTTTTTAAAAGTTTCTTTAACAAATAAACGTGCGCCCCCGAAACAACTTAGCAGAAAGATGATCAAACAAGATAAATTAATCATCTAAAGTCTACTTAAGTAGACCTTGATAAAAAATGTGAAAAAAAACTTTTAGCTTTAGTAGTATTAGAGAAATGCAAATTGAAACAAGGTGCTAAGTTACTATCACTAACTTAAGAATCAAAAAAAGGCACCATACGAACTGGAGCGGTGGCTCAGCAGCTATAGCACTTGCCTGGCATGTGCAAGCATGTGAGTTCAAACCCCAGCACCACGTACACAACGAAGTCTTTTTTTTTTTTTTTCCTTCCCCCAAGAGAGAGGGACAGTAAGAGAAAGAAGAAAACAGTTTTTTATTTACTTTTTCTTATGGCTTTTGTTGCTCCAAGAGTTCGTTGTATACGTGGTGCTGAGGTTTGAACTTGCATACTTGCATATGCCAGGTAAGCACTGTAACCACTGAGCCACTGCTCCAGCCCTCACAATGAAGTCTTAGAGCATTGAAAGCCACATGAAAAACTAAATAAAATTGGTTCTCTCTCTCTCTCACTGTCCCTCTCTCTTAAAAAAAAAAGTGCCACAGTGGTCCTTCCTAACGCAGTCTGTGGTCAAAAGCCTTGCAAGTATTCCAAACTTTTATACTTTATAATTCTACTCCTGGGAATTTTCGCTAATTATCATATTTTCAGAATAAAAACAGAATAGGGGGAAAACTAAAAGCAGAAAGATATGAACATGACTTTTTTTTATTACTGAAAAGATTGGAGAAAATTTCAAAAACAGTGAGGAAATGACTAAATAATTATAGGACTGCCACTTAATAGACTATTATAAAGTTGTTTGTTTTCATGACTATCCAGTGGCGGAAATTCTTTATATTAAGTGAAAAATGCAGTAGGGAAATGTTTTACATTAAATGAAAAAGATGGAATATGGGAGGCTCATAGGTGCCAGATGTTGTGGCACATGCCTGTAAACCCAGTCAGTTGGAGGCAGAGGCAGGAGGATGGCAGGTTCAAGACCAATCTGGGCAACTTATTGAAACCCTATCTCAAAATAAAATAAAAAAGCCTAGGGGTATAGCTCAGTAGAGCACTCCTTGGTTCAATCCCCAGTACCAACAAAAATAAAACTACATAAGCTGTTATAGAAATTTGGTTTAGAAAATGTGTTTGTAGATATTTATTCAGTGTTATATTATGTGCAATAGATAAAAGTGGAAATATATATAAATTGTATATAAAAGTATGCTTAAAAAAAAAAAAAAGGATCCAATATAATCCCAGTAACTTGAGATGCTGAGGCAGGAGGATCATGAGAGTTCAAGGTCAGCCTGGGCAACTTAGCAAGACCCAGTCTCAAAATAAAAAGGGCTGGGGATGTAGCACAGTTGTAGAATACTTGCCTAGCATGGCCAAGGCCCTGGGTTCAATCTTGAGCACTGCAAAATGAAAGTAGGTAGGGTTGGGGAAAGTGGTTGAGTCGGGGGAGTAGGAGAGTAGGGGAAGGAAGAAAACAAGAAAGGGAAGGTAACTTCACTGGGTAATGTAAATTTGGAAACTTTAAAAAAAAAAACATTTTTCTTTATTTTGCAGTTTTTCACCTAGACTGCATTGTTGTTACAACCAAGAAATCCAAATCAGTACTATTTTTAAAGCAACGCATAAACTGATGTGTAGCTTATTAAATTGTGAAAGGAAAAAGACTAGAAGGGCAATAGGAATTTGGGTGTTTTTGCCTATCTTATGTTTTTCAAAATTGTTTGTTATGTGACTGCAGTCCTTTTAAAACTCAGGAACATGTATACAACAGTTAATGGTGTGGTTGTTTGAAAGGTCTGAGTAGAGGAAAGAGAGCACAAGGCAAGGTGTGCAGAGTTGGACCTTTGAGTGCTCTCTTGACAGGGTAGGTGTTTGGGGAAGGCCTGTGATGTTGCTCAGAAGGTCCTGAGCTTTCTACATCATGGGATTATCCTTTTATACCCCAACTTCCTTTCCCCTCCCTCATTTCTTCTGCTAAATGTCTATAGGACGGTTTTCTTCTCACTGTTCAGAAGCTTACTTTGAGTAAGATGCTCAAAATAACAGCATTGGTTTGAATAGATAGTCTGTCTTGGGCTTTTCTATTTAGTTTCTTTGAAGATAAATGTCAGTGACTCAGGGTATGTGGAAAATGAGAGCCTCTTCTGAGGACAAGACTGAAGGGGCCACAAATACTTAGATTCTGAGAGTCCCTGAGTTTAGAACTTGGCATTCTGCTAGTCCCAGACCAGAATGGCCACCCAAGCATAAAATAAAAAAGAAGAGTAGGGAACAGTGGTACATACTTGTAACCCAGCTTCTTGGGAGGATGAGGCAGGAAGGTCTCAAGTTCAAGACCAGCCTGGGCAACTTAGCAAGACCTTGTGTCCAAATTTTTAAAAAGGGCTTAGTGCTAGAGCACTTAAGAAACTTTGGGTTCAGTTCCCAGCATCCCCACCCCAGCCAAAAACAAAGAGGAAGAAGAAGACAGCAAGAAAGAAAAAAAGGATATAGTTATTTCCTTTAAGTGCTGCTTGAATATTTGTTTTAAGTATGAAAAGGAGGCTTGAATTCTTCCAGTGTAGGATTTTTATGTGTTTGTGTACATATGTGCATATACACATTTAAAAAGTGTAACTTTTAAATAAACATGAGACATGGTTCTTTAAAAGTGATCGGGCATTTAAATAATGCTGGAGTGTGCTGATTGAGGAGCCCAGCTGTAAGTGGCTGAGGGTAAAGCCCTGAAAAGATGGAGAAACTGAAAAATCTGAAAGATACGCACTAGGCTGGGAAACAGGGTTCTCCTGAAGGACAGTTTAGGAAGAAGACAGCCAGCTAACAGAGAGCTGGGAAAGTATTCAGCACAAGGCTGAAAGGTTTTCTGCTTTAAGTCAAGGTCCAGTAAAAAGCTACTGCAATGGCCTTTGTCAACCAGCCTTTGAAAGTCACCAGAACCAAGAATGGGCCTAGTGAATGCGCACCCAGCTAACTTTTGTGAAGTTAGTGCAAGTTAGAAACCTGGAAAAGTATAGTAAACTCTGCTTTACCCTGGGGACAATCTGTGAACTTCCCTTCAAAGCATTAACAGTCTATTTGAGCGAAGGGATATCAGGAAATAAGAAGGTAGGAAGAAAGACGGGTAGTAGGTAGGTAGATATGAATGTAAGGCAACTCTTTTTGAGGGTATTTTTTTTTCAGGGCTGAGGACTGAACTCGGGGCCTTCCGCATGCTAGGCAGACGCTCTGCCACTGAGCTAAATCCCCAACCCCGAGGGTATTTTTTTTAAAGTGGCGCTTAACCATTGAGCCACATCCCCAGCATGTTTTTATTTGCTATTTTGAGACAGGGTCTCACTAAATTACTCAGCCTCACTAAGTTGCTGAGGCTGGATTTGAAACTGTGATCTCTCTGCCTCAGCCTCCCAAGCTGCTGGCATTACAGGTGTGTGCCACCAGGCCTGGCCTTTTAAGCACTAATTTTGGAAGCAAAATCTCATTTACCTTTGAGTATATTCAGAGGACTAATACAAAAGAAGCCTAATTATATTTAGGTTTTTTTCTTTAGATCTAAATTATGGGCTATTCTTTTAAATATTTGTAGCCCCTTTATTTTGATTATAATACATGCCTAAAAATATTTTTCAAAGTAAAATGTTACCCCCTTGTGGGCTGAAACAATTATCAGACATGTTTACTGTGCCCAGCACAGCCCTGTTTGTTGGATGTCATTAAACGAATGCACAAAAGTTAAACAACAGAGGGACATATTCCCAGGGGATTCTGTTTCCCAGTGAGCTAATTATAATATTCATGATTACCCTTTACCTATGAGACAGTTTTCTGAGGTGTGTTTTCAGGGTGCCATGAGGTCTTTTGATGCTCTTGGTTCATATTTCAGTGTAAGGTCCATGAGCATACAGTTGAGGCTAAGGAATTGTTCCGCATTCCCCGTGGCTTGTGGCTTATTTCTCTGCTGTATGATCACTGGACTTTTACTCACCAGCACTCTTGTTCTTCTATTCCCCAGTAATTGTAAAATGCAGCCAAAATTCAAATCTTCAACAAGGATGACCATACCAATAAAGAAGGGGATGCCAAAATTTAACCATGAGATAAATTTCAAAAACCAAACATCTTTTTCTGAAAAGCATTTTATGAGTATAACAGAGTCTCTGGGTTTAGATGTTATTAAAGCTAAGGACACTAGAGTAGCTTTTGCTCCTTACCTGGTAGCTGCTTACTCAAATTTCAGGCAGACCCAGCAGTGTGGAAAAGTAAATACCCTTATAAATACATCTAACGTTTCGAACCTAAACCTATAAATTTGCAACAGCCAGATGTTGCTTACTGTCAGGGACTTGTGACTCCATCTCCTTAAGAAGCTTTCTCTGAGCAAGGCTGAGACCTCGTTGTACACTAAATCTGGGTTTGTGAACCTGACAGCAGATTTCTTCCTCTCCAGGGGCTGGAGAGGTGTGTGCCTTTCGGTCTACATGCTGTTTTAACCCCTCTGGTGCTGGACTCCCGGTCTCCTTTTTCTTTTCTTTTCTCCCCCAGTGCAGAGCCCACGCTGGTGCACTAACCTGCAGTGTCTCTGTGCTTCTCTTCTTACCTCCTCTTTCCCCTTCTCTTTCCCTTTTGCTGTGGTGTGTCCAGAAAAGGAAGTCGAGTTCCAGCGTGCACCTAATGGTGAGCCTTGCCTGCCCACCCATCTGCCCACCACTCCATGCTGCCTGCGCCCGCCTGCCAGCCACGCAGACCCATTCTGCCATGTGCGTGTGCTTCACTCATCCTCACTGCATGTCTGTGCTTTGTGGGCAGGTGTGGCCTGTCCTGACAGGTGGGGGCCATTGCCCAAGGTCACCTATTGGCCTCAAAAGTGGGCATTGGAAGGAGTGGTATGGCACCCCCTGCTGTGGAGTTTGGATGGGCCCCCAGTAGGGCAGGCAGTGAAGCTGGTAGTGACTTGAGGCCAGACGGTAACCACAGGGAGAAAACCTCACTGTCATTCAGAAGGAAAGGACTTGCTCACCGGGCAGGAGCAGCTACTACCTACAGACTGGCAGCTGATGGGCAACTGTGCAGTGGGCAGAAGAGCTAGTAGGCGCCTAGCTCTGAGCCTTGTTTTCCCTTTTGCAAGTCCCATTCTCTGACTGGGTCCAAGGTCCCATCCTGTCTTCCTAGCCCTCGGCACAGCTAAAGATTACCGTGAACACGTCTTTCTCATGGGACACAGGGCACCAAGGAGAACACAGCAGCCTGAGTCATTATGAAACCATCTGTTAAAACCAGAGGTGGAGCCACCTGGGTGTCTTCATGGTCCTCTGCAGATAAGGCAGGTTTTACAGGCACCCCGTGGTCTCTGTCCCCTGTGAGGGTCTTGGTGTCAGCTGGGTATGACAGGCAAAGCAGCCTTCTCCAATCAGCCCCAAGTAGGAGGCCACCATCAGCAATTAAGCTAAGAGAACTCCACTCTTTCCTGATGAAAACAGAAGAGAGCAGTTCATATTAGTTCAGACTCAAGTCCTGACTACTCCTGGGATCTTCTTTTCCAGCCTGCAGAGTTCAGTAGAGTCTTGTAGAATTTGGTGCCTAGCTCGAGGTTCTATGTCTTGCCCTGAGTTTGGAGGTGTGTCTGAGCCACTGACAGCAAGCTGGGGGTGGACTTCAGATCTGGTCCAAGAGGCCGCCAGGCAAGATATAGGACAGTCTGTTTGCCTTCTGTGTGTGTCCTGGGAGAGAAGAAGCACACGCTAGCTGTCAACATGTCCTCGTTTACACCCTGCACAGAGGCGGTAACAACAGGCGGCAGCAAAGAAACATTTATCTCTGCCTGTTAAAGAACTCAACAGGCATCAGGCTGCTCCTTGGTGGCCAAAACTCCACTGGATCACTGAAGCTGTACACTGATTAGGGACTCGTAAGATGCATGGAGCAATGTGTGGCTCCTTGCCGTGGAGATTGGCTTCCTTCCTTCCTCACCAGCCTCTCCCTGCCCCTCCCTTGCTTTGCCACTGTAATGTTTTAAAAGGCAAGGAGATATTCCTGGTGGTCATGTTGCTTTTAGGAATATTGGCCTGCAGTGTGGCCTGCTCTTTCTTGGGGGTTGGGTTCTGGGACCATAGCCACAGCTCCCAATGAGATTTGCCTGCTCTTGGGAGCTCTGCCTTCACTTCCAGTTGACCAAGTCCAGGATTTATAGGGTAGAAGGTGAACAGCACGATCCTGCCTCTGCTCCCTGGGGTCCACCATACATTTTGAATCCAAAGTTGAATTCTATCTATTTTCTCTCTGGATACCATCTCCTAGGCAAGGTATTCTTGTTCTCTTCTTTTCATATCAGGCTTCAGGCTAGTATTTTAAGGGAAAGAAAATGCAGATGCCAGGTAAAGGGCAGCAGGAGATCTGCCACAGATAGGGGAACCAGAGTATCTGAGTTTGTTTCGCTTTCTTATAAATCACTATCCTTTCTACCTGTGCAGTAGGAGGAAGACCCTGAATTTCTTTATGTCTGGTGTGACTGTGCAATGACATGGCACCTTGAATAAACAGATTTCTGGAGAGATGCTCTAAAACAAGTCTTTGGCTAGTCCCACCTTGAGAGTGACTCCAGAGCTAGGTCTCTGGGCCTCTCCAAATACTCTCCTTCCTCCAGTCATCTCTCCAACCATTGCTCCCATCTGCATAGTGTTATGGTGGCCACCTCAGGCCTAGTTCCTCTGAGCCAGGCCGGGAGGCAAGGGAGGTCTGGGAGTCGAACCTGAGCAGCTTTGGTGACTCTGGAGGAACTAAACCATCTGTTTTCTTGTCTCAGCCACAGAGCAACAACAAAAACAGTCTCGTAAGCCCAGCCCAAGAGCCCGCGCCCTTGCAGACGGCCATGGTACCTCCTGACTACAGCTTCTCCGCCTCTGCCCCTGGCTGCCTCCTGCTCCTTCCCTCTTCCTCTTCTTGCCCTGCCTCTCCAGGACTTCTCAGCTTCTTCCCTTTTTTGACTCCTGTAGAGCAGGCTGCTCCATGTGCCCTCCTATAGACCCCTTGCCCTTCATTGTCCCGCTTGGCCATGCTCCATCCTGCATGGCAGAACTGCTGCTCCTGCTCCTTTTTCAGTGTGGGGAAGAGTGATCAGGGCTCTCAGCTAATCCTCCCAGCCCCAGGCTGGGACCCCCAGCCATCGGGGCTGGGAAGGTGAGTTGCTTATAAAAGGAGAGGATAGGAACTTTCTTGGGGCCTGTACATCTGTTCTTGGAGGCCTTCTTGTAGAACCTGCCTCATCCTCTCCTTTGCAAAGGCAGGAACCGGAAGGAGGACTGGGGTCCCCCACCTCTGGATGGTGCCCAGATCTCTGGGATCCTGGAGAACCCCATCTGTCTGAGTTCTCTTTAGATTCTTCTAAGGAGCACTGTGTATCTCAGAGCTCCCTCTGCTAGTGGTAGTGCTAGAGAGTTAGCAGAGGGATGGTGGTAGATGGGCTCTACTTCCCTTGTGCTTCCTGGAATGGTACTATAGGGCCACCTGGGGAAGGCAAAAGGTAGACAAAGTGGGCAGCTCCCTGGGCTCAAGCTTGCTGAGAGAGGGCATACTGGGCCTTGCTGGGAGACCTTATCATTCTGTCCTCCCTGTGTCCCTGCCTCCTGTGTGCTCTTTGATAATAATGTTAGCAGGGTACAGCCTATGCCCTGAGTCCTGTGGCTCTTCCTGTATACTTACCTGACAGGGGTGGGGAGTGCATGTGTAAAGAACCAGCAGAAATCAGGGACAGGCCCTTGTCTCTTGGTTTCTCAGGTACTTGCTTCTGCCAGGCTTCTCTTTCTTACCAGCTGGTGCTATCACCTAAATCCAGGGCTTCCCAGTTCTTTGAGGCCCCAGTTGAACCAGAATATTTTGTCTTGAGAGGATAGTGAGTGGGCCTCAGTGACCATTATAGAGTTTCTGGGAGTCCTGAGGTGGGGGTGGGCTCCCTCAGAGAAGAGCTGTAGGTCTGTCCCCAGGTCAGGTGGGTAATTTTTGTCTTTTCCCACAGGAGCCACAAACCACTGTGGTGCACAATGCTACAGATGGGATCAAGGTGAGTGAATGGCTCCTGAGCCAGTCTCCTGCTTTCCAGGTCAGCAGGAGATAGATGGACTGGGTCACAGGGGTCTAATATTACAACCAGTAGTCACCTACCATCTGCACCCTGATGCTGAGATGTTTACAGAGGCCAAGCTGGAGGTAATGTATACCTATCAGTACTCCATTCTGATGAAGGCAAACCTTAGCAACTCTGAGCCTAGGCTCTGCAGTCCAACAGACCTGGCTCCAGACCTCTGGGCGAGTCACTTCTTAACCACTTCAAACCTCAGTTTTCTTATCTGTAAATGGGGATGGTAGTAATAATAGAATCTTCCTCCATGAGTTGTGAAGTTTAAGTGAGAATAAATGTAAGCCAAAAAGAAAACTGAGACAAGAGTATAATCAGACCTTACAGCGTTCTCCATTGCCTCACCCCCTATGCCCTCCATATTTTCACTAACATTAATACATGCTATTGAGCTCAAATACCATCCACAGCCGGGAGGCAAGGGAGGTCTGGGAGTTGAACCTGAGCGGCTTTGGTTTACAGAGGTGACAAGACAGTATCCTGTCTATGGTAATAGAGGAGACAGATGAACCTTCATCTCAAATAAGATATTATCCAATAGTGATATATAACCTGAAGAAAGTGGCACAAGGTAAAAAAGTGAACAGGGTCTTTAAGTCCCTGGGGATGGGTGTCTCAGAAGGTGATAACTGAGTCAGAAACTAAATGGTAGTGGGAAGGAGGTAGCCAGATAGCTATGAGTCAGGGTGCCCTAATCAGAAAGAGCTGCAGGTACAGAGATGTGGCCTGTATACATGCTTGAAGACTCAACCAGAGCTGATCATGGGGAGCAAAGGCCAGAGAAGGGTGATGAGATTGAAGAAGCAGGGACTGCAGTGGGATTTTCATTTTATTCCAGCAACAAGGAGAAGCTCTTAGCAGTTCTTAGCAGGGGAATAATATAGTCTGATTTGCTCTTCAAGAGATTTCTATGATCATATTATGAGCAAGAATTTAGGGAGACAGCAGGAATGAAAGTACAGAGGCTCAGGGAGCCATTGTCATGGCTCAGGAGAGAGATATTGGTAAGTTGGACTCAGATTGTAGCAGGTGAAGAGAAGAAGTAAGACATGGGATTTATTTTGGAGGTGGAACTGATTGATTTTTATTTTAGATTGCCTGATTGGGATATTTTAAAGGAAAGACAGAAAGAGGAAAATCAAGAATGACTTGAAGCCAGGAGTGGTAGCACATACCTGTAATCCCAGTGACTCGGGAGGCTAAGGCAGGAGGATCATGAGTTCAAAGCCAGCCTCAGCAATTTAGCAAGGCCCTAAGCAACTTATCAAGACCCTGTCTCAAAGTAAAATATAATTAGGGCTGGGGATTTGGCTTAGAGGTCAAGCACCCCTGGGTTTGATCCTCAGTACAAAAAAAAAAAAGAACGACTTTGGACTTTAGCCCAAGTGACTAGGGCTACATAGAGAAGGCTAGGAAGGGCATTTAAAACCAGTTTTATAATCCAGAGAGCAGGGGTAGAAGTTGAAGCTTCTAGACCCTTTTATATGAATTTATGGTCTGTTTTGTTCTACTTCCAAGGGCCTGAGCACATAGAAACATGTTCTTTTTGGCCCACAGGGCTCCACAGAGAGCTGCAATACCACTACAGAAGATGAGGACCTCAAAGGTAGGTGTTGGCCCATGGAAGGGAAGGGACCCCAGCCATAACCCAGGTACCTTGGCTCTGATGGGGCACCTGTCTTGTCTGTTCCCAAAACTGAGATTGGTGGCTCTTCACACCCTAGGAGAAGGCTAAGCATAAAAGCCCCTTTCCATGGGCCAAGATATGAGGCTCTTCTCTGGTGTTGCTGAGCTGGGCAAGAGGCCCCTCTTCTTTGACCCAAGTCTAGAGTAGCTATATTAGCTATATCTGGAGCTAGGGCTCAGATTGCTGTTTCAGCTGTTGAAAACAATATGACATCTTAGAACAAGGACATTTCAGGTGCTTGCAGAAGTAGGGTGAATAGTTGTCCTGGTTTTCCCAGGGCCAAAAACCAGGACAAGGACTGAGGATGTAGCTAAAGGATAGACTACCTGCTTAGCATATGCAAGGCCCAGAGTTGGATCCCCACAAAAGGAAAGAAAAATGAAAAACAAAACAAAACAAAAGCCAAGACTGTCTAGGCCCTAGGGCTGAGATTTTCACCCTAGTCCCAAGATCTGACTTCATATGATAAGAGTCAGATCTGATTTGATGTGTTTCAAGCCACCCTCGGCTGTCTTGGTGGTCTTGAGAAGACCACCAACCTAAGCTTGGGGTTGGCCATAGTGCCAGATTGTGTAGGAATCACAGCAGGCTGGACCAATGCAAATATGTCCAACTCTTTGGGTTTGCCCCCTGGAATTGCTCCCTTTCCCTTCAGTAAATGACCTTCAGCCAGGCCATCAGAAAAGACTAAGGATATTATAGGACAGCTGAGAGAGCAGGCCCATTGCTAATAAGGGGAACCAAACTTTTGGGAACAAAAAAAAAATCAAAAGTGTAAAATATTAGGCAGTAAAGAATAGTATTGCAGGGCTGCTGGGAGTCAGGCCAGATGGGTTCAATTCTGGCAATGCTGGCAGAGTAGAAGGTGCCTTCACTGCTGGGCTCTTGACCTGGTGACCGAGCTCCCTCCAACATCTTCCCCAGGAGCAGTGGTCCTGGTACAGGCCATTTTAAGGCTCCACTGGAAGCTGCAAGGCCAGGTCCATGCACCTTTCCGTGCTTCAGCCTGGTAGGCCTCTCTGGCAGAGGCAGAGGAGTGGGATGTGGTCCAGCGTCCACAGCAGCCTGAGGCGTCACCTTGCCCCGGCTCTGCGCCACGGGCCTGGGTCCTGTCCGGCTTGCTCGCTCACCTGCCTTGTTCTGTTTGTTTTGGCTGCTCTGCCTTGCCCTGCCCTGCCCTGGCTGGCTAGCTGCCCCGCTCCGCACTGGGAATGGCAGCTCGATGCCTGAAGGACGGAGCTCCCGGGACAGAACAGCCCCCTCTGCAGGCATGCAGCCCCAGCCTTCTCTCGGCTCCTCAGCCAGTAAGTGTGAGGGAGGCACATTCTGGCTTCCCACTCCCTGGCTCATCCTGAAGTCCCTCAGGGATCCCCTCCAGAGCTATCAGCCCAGCCCAGCTGCCTTGTCTTAGCTTGAGGAGCACGGCCTCTACCTGGGGTGGGGGAACAGCTGGAGGCGCTGTTAACACCAATCAGGGGCCCTGAGTCTGGGGTCCAAAGAAAATATCAGAAGAATGGGTGGAAGAACGTAGCATGGAGGGAGGGAATAGAAAGCCACTGGGGTGTGCAGTGAGCCTTGCCATGGCAGCAGCCCGGAAGAAGAACAGAGTCAGAAATTGTGTCTCTGAGGGTAGGAGTGGGAGGGGGACGATGGTGAAATTGAACTAGCTGAGGAACTATTGCGGAATGTTTCCTGAAGCACAGCATGATGTCATAATAAGAGCTTAGGGTTTGGGGTGAGGCAGACCTGAGTTTAAATCCCAACTATGCTACTTTCCAAAGTGTATGAAGTAGCTTAGCCTCCAAGAGCTTCAGTGTCCTTATCTGTAAAGTGGAGAGAAAACGGCATCTACCTCAAGTGTTAATGAAAAATAAGTGAGAAAGTCGTCTCGATACCATACTTTACAAGGTTAATGGCAGTTGATATTTATATTTTTAGTTCTGTCTGTTAATGGATGCCTCTCTTTGCCTCTTTCCTCCCACTGTCTTTCCTTGTAGAGTTTCTGAACACAATCCTCTTTACCCACAGGGGCCCCAGTCAGGTCTTCCAAATTGGTTTGGTGGGGTTAGAGAGGGGCTAAATGCTGTGTGGACATACCTGCTTGCTTCTTTGGAAAGAGAATAGAACTTGTTTGTTCCCCTGACTTGCTGCTTGCTCACCCAGAGCTGCCTACCCAGTGGTGGTGGCTGTGGGGTCCCCTCCTGGCTGCACTGTTGTTTTTGCTACTCCCACCCAGCTATGCCCCTTGACTGTGCTGGCCCAGCTGTGCCATGCTGGTGCTGTTCTAATGCATTTGTCTTGTAGCCTCTTGCTCCCATGAGGAGAGGCTTGTGGGATCTTGGGTCAGGGCTAGCTCCGGCTCAGTCTGAGTCCTCCCTTACCCTGATGGTACCACCTGCTAATAGTGAAACTCTTTATAAGTAAGCTGCCTGGGAAAGCAGGGTGTCACCAGCTGTCCCTGAGCTTGGGATGGGGGTGGGGTGGGAAGGAAGGCTCTGAGGCACCAACTCTGCTTACCTGTTGGTCCGAGCCTTGTCTTGATTTCCCTAAGGGACACATCCTGGCATGAGAGCTGGTTTGAGATTTATAGCTTTTCTAAGGCTTGTCTAGGGTAAATGGAGCCATCTCTTGGGTAAGAGGCTTTCAAGAGTTTTAATGCTTCCAAGATTCCTTATCCCAGAGAAGCCCTGTAGAGGAGATAAGCAGGGTGAAGAGAATGAAGCATCCATTTTAGGGCTTTGTTCTGCAGCCCCCATCCCTTGCTAGATTCTGCTCTCAGGCTGGCTGTTGCCCAAGGCTAGATTAGGCCACTGAATGAAGGCTAAGAGTGGGAGTGGTAATTGAGACCTGACTGAGCCCCTTCTGGTGAAAGAAGTAAATAGGAGGTGGAAAGAGCCATATTGGGAGATGCTTCTCAGAGAGGTTGAACCTGCTAGGGATGGGATACACAGATTCCAGGTAGAGCATTCATGATGTTCCAGGCAAAAAGTGTTTTCTGTGACCTGGTTGTTGATGGAGAGGGAGACAAAAGCCAGAAAACCATACTTAATGGTCATTGGCTCTGCACATACCACTGAACGGGTGGAGAGAAAGGTGAGCTTATTCCTCTTGCAAAGAGCCTTAAAGACAGACAAGAGGGATATCTTTGAAAAAAAGATCACAGGGAACTCCATGAAGAGTTGAGGAGGGCTCTCTGTTATTTAGGAGGTTGCCCAGAAGATAAATTGGTGGATTTTTACTCCCACAGTGCGAAAACAGGAGATCATTAAGATCACTGAACAGCTGATTGAAGCCATCAACAATGGGGACTTTGAGGCCTACACGTGAGTAGAGACCTATTCATTGAGATGTCTCTCAAGGCCTTCTCTGCTTCTAAAAAGCAACTGGGACCCTGGGAAAAGGGCAGGCTGGGCTTTGGGCACCGTGTATGAGTTAAACCCAAGGCCATTTCCTGTGATTGAGCCAGTCCATGGCATCCTGACAGAGGGCAGAAAGGGTACAGCTGAGTGGTTTCAGTAGGAAGGCCCCAAAGATTTTAGCTGCATTGTGAGGCATGGCCCATAGCAAACTTGCTGCTCCAGGACAGGTACCACTGATGAGGAAGAAGATATATAAATCCCACAGAGGCCTGACAAGCTGGGTTTTGCTTTTTTTTTTTTTTCCCCCCTGCAGGAAGATTTGTGACCCAGGCCTCACTTCATTTGAGCCTGAGGCTCTTGGTAACCTCGTGGAGGGGATGGATTTCCATAAGTTTTACTTTGAGAATCGTGAGTGGGTTCGTGCTGCTGATATACTCCTGCCTGCCCCTTCACCCCTTTGCCTCTGTCCCCTGCTCATTTCCTTGCCGTAGTTACCCATTTCCCCCTTACTTGACCTTCCTGTTGCATCCCACTCTGTATGCTTGCCTCCTTGTGCTCTGCTGGTCTTGTGCCCTCGTGGTCTTAAACTGGCACCTTAGAAGGCACTGCTCCAGAATCCCAAGTGCCCATTCATGCTCCAGCTGTCTCAGGGCAGTGCTGGTCACCACAATCAGGGTTATACTATATTTCTTTAAGCCTTATCTTTTCCAAGACATATTGCAAGCCCTTTGAGATTAGATTAAGATGATATCAGTAAGTAATAATGAAGCTCTGTGTCTGCAGGTTCCACAATGGAGAAAATTAAAACCAGGATTAAAATGTACAAGCAAGTAACAGGGCATTGGTGGTGATTTGTGAGATTAGAAGTAGAGGCTAGAATCCTCCTGAATATCAAGGGAGGCAGGCATCCTGGATGGAAGAAGGCACTATGTATTCTGAATAGTTGATGTCAGTCCCAGGAAATAAGAAATTGAATCTTCACCACCCTCCCATCTTTCTCTCTGCTCTCAGAAGCACCCTTCCACTCCCATTTTTCCCCTCTTCTTTCCCACTTCATCCTGGGCCTTTTCCATTCTGCCCTGAGTTTTATTTTGTTGCTGCTTTTTCCACTGACTCCCAGCCTCTCCACGTCTCGGCTGCCTATATAAACCCTCAGCTATCTTAAGTAATTCTATCAACCAGAAGCAATTCCAGAGTTTATATTGGTTCTAAGGAAAGTCTGCTGCAGCCCCTATGTAACTGTGGAATTAAACTAAAATATGAATCTCAATAAAAGCTTCACAGTCTGCATGGCCTATGCTGATAATGGCAGTCCAACTTCCTTTACCTTTTCCCCCAGAGGATCCTGGGAGCTCTGGGGATAACCTGAGCTGGGTGCTTTGATTATTTTATTTTAACTTTGTGAATCTATTTTGAATGTTTTGAGTTCATGATTTTACTCCACAGCCCTTGTTAGGGACAAGCCAACATTAAGAAATTTAAACATTAGCCTAACAGAGTAGAGAGAGGCTAGGGATGTGGCTCAGTGATAGAGTGCTTCCCTGCCATGATTGGGGACCCTGGGTTTGATTCCCCAGCACTACCCCAGAGAGAGAGAGAGAGAGAGAGAGAGAAAGAGATAGAGAAAGGTAGAAAGACCATAAAGACTTCCATTGGAATCACAGAGTCACATGGTCCTGACTTTAAATGTGTGATTTGGACAAATAACTCAATCTCCATGAGCCTGTTTCTTTATAATGAAGAAAATGATATCAGCAAAGAAATACAGCTCATGCATGTAAAACCTCCAGCGCAATCCCTGATTTAAAAAGCAGCTGCTTTTGTTATTTTTACCCACATTTCTTTCTTTTGGATAATTAAGACTAATCTAATGGGCTATCCTGACCTCTGGAGGGTATATGGGGGGACTTGGGGATTCTGGGAACAGTTGCTAGTGGGAGGGTGAGACTCAAGTGCAGGCTGGGAAGAAAATGCTGGTACCCTAGCCTGACACCCTCTGCCTCCCCCACCCTGCCCTGCCCCCTGCAGTCCTGTCCAAGAACAGCAAGCCCATCCATACCACCATCCTAAACCCACACGTCCATGTGATTGGGGAAGACGCAGCTTGCATCGCCTACATCCGTCTCACTCAGTACATCGACGGGCAGGGTCGGCCTCGCACCAGCCAGTCAGAGGAGACCCGGGTCTGGCACCGCCGGGATGGCAAGTGGCTCAATGTCCACTATCACTGCTCAGGGGCCCCTGCTGCACCTTTGCAGTGAGCTTCAGCCACAGGTGCACCTGGTAGGGGAACATGGGCTGGGAGGGGCTGGGACAGGTGGGGGTTAGAGGAGGAAGAGTAGGCTGAGGTAGAACTCAGAGGAGGTGTGGGCCATCTCAGAAGAATGGCAAAGGCTGAGGAGCATGGTTGAAATAAGTTATGCTCTGAAATACGAGCATAGTTCCATGACTCCAAATTGGGTACACACGGTTACTTATTCTCCCTAAGCCTCAGTTTTCTTAGCTGTCAGGTGCTTACTAAGTACTTGAATATGAGGCAATGTTAAATTTAAACATTAGCTTCTTCCCCACCCTGACTCTCCCTGGCCAACTTGGCCATGTACGTTGTGAGCTTAAGTCCCAGGATTTCATCTTTGTGCTCCTTGTCCTCTGCTCTATTACCACCTTCTGTCCTGTTTGACAGGGGCATTAGGAGATTCCAGCCGGAGGTTGAACCTTCGTAGCCAGTGGCTCTGGAGGGCCTGAGTGACAGCGGCAGTCCTGTTCGTTTGAGGTTTAAAACAATTAAATTACAAAGCGGCAGCAGCCAATGCACGCCCCTGCATGCAGCCCTCCCGCCTGCCCTTCGTGTCTGTCTCTGCTGTACCGAGGTGTTTTTTACATTTAAGGAAAAAAAAAAGATTGTTTAAAAAAAATGGAATCCGTACCATGAAGCGTTTGAAACCACCTATAGCCCTTGGGCTTGCAAGAAGGCAGGAGTTTGTGTGATGCCCATCTTGGCATAAACGCCGGGTTCACCCACCAGCCCTGAAGATGTGAGCTTAGCCTCAGGCCCCCAAGGACCCAGGGGGACCAGGCAAGGACTCTGACAGAGTTTTGGGGGCCATGGTGTGATGGTGGTCCCTGAGGTGGCCTGCTACCCCAGGTCTAGGAGTGGACTTCTTCAGAACCTCATAAGCACCTAGAATAAGGCTGATGAAAACACCATGGCTATCAGATCCACTTGGGAAAGAATGCAGAACTCTCAGCCAGCTGTGGAGACAGCTGAGAAGCAGTGGCCTCAGGACTGAAGGCCCAGACTTTGCTGTACTGTTCCATTTAGCATAGAAGGGAAAAGAATTGGTGCTGCAGAAGTGTGTCCGCCACGAAGCTGACAAGAAACCTCGTGTTAGTCTGACATGCATTCACTTACTCATCCATTTCTATAGGATGCACAATGCACATGGGCCCTAATATTGAGGCCTGATCCCTGCAGATGGGAAGGGGAGGGGTTGCTGCTTTGTTTCATGTTTGAGTTCTTAATAACTTAGTAAGTAGGGAGCCAGGCCCTAGTCAGAGAGCCCCTTCTTGCCTATGGCAGTTGTTTCTGTGCTGATCTGGACCATCTTTGTCTTGCCTTTTCATGGTGGTGGTCCCCCATGCTGACCCTCATCTGGGCCTGGCCTCTGCCAAGTGCCCCTGTGGGATGGGAGGAGTGAGGCAGCGGGATAAGAGGTGGTGGTTGTTTCTATGCATTAGGCTGCCCTCAGGGTTGCCTCCCTTCTTACTCTTCCCTTGCTGCACACCCATCTCTTTGCTTATCTTTGAGATTGACCTGAGTGCTCTGGCAAGAAGTGTCCTCCCAAAAAGAGACCTCTACTGACCAACTGAAGAATAGAATTACTGCTGGACAATCTGCATGGGCATCACTCCCCTTCACCTGCATGTACCTGAAAAAGGTCCAGAGCTAAGGCTCCTACATTCATTGTCCCTCTCTGTGCTCAAGGAGTTCTATTCCAGAAGGAAAAGATCTAAACCCTAAGCCAATAAGAGAAGATAATGGAAGAGCAATTGGGTCATAGCCTTGGTTTTCCCCCAAAACAACTGTGCATATTTATCTGCACAAATTTCTGCACTTTTTAGGGAAAAGTGGGTAGACTCCAGCTCCCTGGACTACCTTTAGGAGGCATAGGAGCTGGGAGAAGAGGCAAAGCTACAGGTTTACTTTGGAGCCAGCTGAGAAGAGAGCAAACTCACAGGTGCTGATGCTTGGATTTAGCCAGGCTCCTCGAGCACCTCATGCATGCCCCAGCCCCTGGGCCCTAGCCCCCTCCTGTCCTGCAGCCTGCAGTGCCAGCTCGCAGATACCTTCACCACAGGGTTTGGTTTTGCTGGCTTGAAGACAAATGGTCTTAGAGTTCACTGAGACCCATAGCTTCATATGGCTGCTCCAGCCCCACTTCTTAGCATTCTTACTCCTGTTCTGGGGCTAATGTCAGCATCTAATAGACAATAAACTATTAAAAAAAATCGTCTTTTAAACAGGAAATAGAAGGCATTTGATGCAGAATTTTTGCATGATGACATAGAAATAATTTAAAAATAGTGTTTGTTCTGAATGTTGGTAGACCCTTCATAGCTTTGTTACAATGAAACCTTGAACTGAAGATATTTAATAAAATAACCTTGAAACAGTCCATTGTGTTATTGCTTTTGGAAGCTTGTGGCCAGGGATTTAGATTTTTAGCAGCCTGTATTACAAAGCTTTAGATGGAGACAAGTATCTTCTCCCACTTCCTTTGGGCCCTTCTTAGAAGAGAATTTTCTTGGAATCCAGACTCCCTGGAAGCTAAGGAGAGTCTGACCTGGGCCCTTATTCGGCAGATATGGCCGGTTATGTCTGTCATTCCAGCGACTCGGGAGGCCGAGTCAGGAGGTTCGCAAGTTCAAGGCCAACCCCAGCAACTTGGCAAGACCCGGCCTCAAATTAAAAAGGGGGGAGGGGGGCTTACTGGGGATGTGGCTCAATGGTTAAGCGCCCCTGGGCTCAATCCCCGGGACCGGAAAAAAAAGAGGGGTGGGCTAAGGGCTCGCCACGCCCCTGGGCCCCGCCTGCTCCCCGAGCTGGGCCCGCCCCCTTCCTCAGTGGGCTGGCTGGGCTCCCCTTCCGCGGGGCTGAGTGGACGAGCCTGTACCCTCGGTCCCGCCCCTGCTGTGGGGCCGCGGCGCACTACGTTCGCCAGACTGTGCCACCGAGAGGGGTGCAGGGGGTGACCTTCTACGAGCGGGGCGCGGAGCCCGCCGTCTCAAAGGACGTAGTTCGGTTGAGCGCTTCAAAGGACCTTTTGGTTTCCTCGCACCTCGGCCGCTCAGCTGCCAGGCTCGGAGCGGGTGGGGACCTGAGCCGGTGCCGAGCGGCAGTGCGCCGCCTCCCCCCGGTGGGAGCGGTAGTTGAGCCCGGCTGCGTTAGAGCGTTCGCTCGGAGATGGCGGAGCCGCCGCGACGCGGCCTGAACCCCGGAGAGCAGGGAAGCCGGGCGGCCCCGGGACGCGGCGGAGCCCGGGGACAGAGGGGACGCCGCCCACTTCGCCGGGTGAGCCGCCCTTGAGAAGGAAAACCTCCCACACTCAAAGTGTGGCCCCATCCCACGGTCGCCCTCAGTGCTTCCCCTCACAGACTTCCCGTGAGTGCTGCCACCATAGCCACCCGCTGGGTCGTCCTGGGCGGCCCCTCTGTGCGGCCCAGCGCGCCCCTCGCCCCCCTCGCCCTGAGTCCCTTTCACTCCTTCCTCGGAGTTGCCTCCTCCTCTACAGGTCGCCCCCCGCCTCCGGTGTGGGGCTCCCTCCTCCCCTCCGGGCTCTTCCAGCCCAGTACCTGCCTCGATGTCACCCCAGCGTCTCCTCGGTGCGCCCCTTGCCCCTTCCCGCTTAATGCCCCGCTTCCCCTTAATGCCTGCCTTCCGTGCTCTCTTCTGCGCCTTTGACCCGGCGTCCCCCAGCAGGGTCCCTGTCCTCGTGAACCCATTCGGTACCTTTTCCTCCACAGCATCCTCTCTGCTGCTTTCCCGGCGCAGGGCCCACACCCCCCAGGCTTCCCAGGCCTTGTTAGTGTTGCTTTCGCAGCTGCAACTGTTGACCCCTTGGTTTCTCCCTCTTCAGAAACCTCATCCTGCTACACACACACACCTCCCCCATGTTCCCACCATAATAGGTCTCTCATCACTCTTCTAGGTGTGAAGCTCAAAATGCAGTGGTTAACAGCATGGGCTCTGGAACTTGGCAGGCCTGACTTTGAATCCCAGTTCCTCCACTGACAGATCCTGGGCAGGTTACTAAGCTTTTCTAGACCTCAAATTACTCATAAGTAAAATGGAAATAATAGTATCTACTTCTTCCCTACCTCTTAGATCTGGTATGAATATTAACTGCAGATGCTCCTCATTTTACCATGGGGTTACACCCTGATAAACCTATCTTAAGTTGAAGATATCCTACATCAAGAATGCATTTAATATACCTAACCTACAGATCATCATAGCTTAGCAACACAGCACTCTGCAAAGTGTCAGTTGTTTAACCTCCTGTTTGCATGGTTGTCTGGGAACTACAGGTTACTTCCACTGTTCCTACCCAGCATTGCAAGAGAGTATTGCACTACATATCCACTTGCCCAGGAAAGGATAAAAATTCAAAATTCTTTGGGCTAGCGGTATATAGCTCAGTGGTAGAACACTTGCCAAGTGTTTGTGAGACCCTGGGTTCAGTCCCTGGCACCACAACAAAATAACCCCAAAAGTTAAATTACAGTTACTGAATGCCTGTCTATCACATCATTGCAAGATGAACCATCATAGGTTGGGGACTATCTGTATATATAAAACCCTCTGAAGAATCTCTGGCACATGGTAAGCCCGCAATATATGTTAACCATTGCTGAGCGTGATGGCACATGTCTGAAATCTCAGCTACTCAGGAGGCTGAGGAAGGAGGATCGCAAGTTTGAGACCAGCCTCAGCAACTCAAAAAGACCCTATCTCAAAATAAAAATGGGTTTGGGGTATAGCTCAGTGGTAGAGTGCTTGCTTAGCATGCATGGAACCCTGGGTTCAATGCCCAGTACCACAAAAAATAAATGAACATTAACTGTTATTAGCATGGGTGGTATACTCCAAACATCAACTTATCCTCAGTGACTTGTCCTCAACTCTAAAAATTCCTCTGATTCTTAGGATTCACCTCCATGACTTTTTTTTTTTTCTTCCTTCTTTGGTGCTGGAAATTTAACCCACAGCTTCATGTATACTAAGCACAAGCTCTGCCATTGATCTATATCTCCAATCCCCAATTTTTATCCTGCCAGCTCTCTTTTCATGTTTATTAGTTTTACCCAAGCCAAAGCTGAACTCTCTGATCATCTCTCTCAATTCTGAAGGTCTCTGTCTCTGCCTAATCACCACTGAGGTGTGTGTATTGGGGTGGGTGGTAGAAAGGGATTGGCAGCCATTAGTCTTACTAGGAGTGGCTAAGGTGAAGAGAGTGAACATAAAGCTTCCTGAAACAGTCTAATAAAAAGAAGTTCCCCAAATTATATCTTCTTAAAACTGTGTTTTTAGATCGTGCTGACCTTCCTCATTTTTGTTGTCTGGTTATGGTGTAAGCTGCTATTGCTCCCTTATCCACAGTTCAGTTTTTTCTGTTTTGTGACTGAATCTATCCTTCATGTCTCTCCAGGCTAGTTCAGGAACCCTTATGAGCTATTCAGGAATGGGGGTGTAGTGCCACCTTGGTTAAGTTAGACAGAAGAATTGGACTGAATAGGGAGAGAGACTCTGTACTCAGTTCTCTGGGTTTTCTCAGGTCGTAGTGACATAGCCTGCTCTGGGACTCTGTTTTTAATCTCCTCTCCTGACTCTGACACAGGTGAGGTAAAGGGCACGAGGTGGGTAATTTTTCACAAATAGTGGAAAAGGGCATCTCCTAGTTAATTAATAGAATGATGAACTAGAACCATCTCCCTTTCCTCTTGAGTTCCCCACCAAAGTGCTCATATGACTGTAAATTCGTTAGTGCTGTTGGCTATGATGTTGGGTTTGATTGGTGCAGAAGATTAACAGACTCATGAGTTTTCTTTTATCTGATATTTTGTTGGGGCACGGGACTTCTGGGACTTTCAGTCACATCCTCACAGAAAGACCAGAACTCTTGCTCACTGGCCAATTGTTCAGTCACGGGCTGGGAACTGCTTTCAGATTAGGCCCATTTTCAATATCTTAGGCTGTTTGGCCTCTTGTAGATGGGAGAATTTATTTCCTTCCAGCACTTGAGTATATTGCTCCAGTTCTGAGCTTATGAATATTTTTTTAAGATAGAGAAAGAATTTTATTTATTTTTTTCATCTGGCTTTTGTTTCAACAACATTTAGTTATGTATGTGGTGCTGGGGATTGAACCAGGGTCCTTGTGCATGCCAGGCAAGTGCTCCAACCACAGCCACCACTCCAGCCCCTGAGTTTATGAGAATTTGAGTATTCTTAGGTAACAAGCTGTGAAACTAAGGTATAGGACTTCACTTGTGTTCTTTTATAGGAGTTTTGTTTTGTTTTTGAGAACAAATCATCCAGTGAATAAGAAGTAAGAGTGATGGAATGAGGGTGAGTAAGAAAATGGATTAATGATATAGTTTCAAAGAAGTAATACATTGATTTCTCTGTCTTACAGATAGTAGGACCAAGATTGTGAACTTTACTGACTGCTGTTGTGAGGAGCTCCACCAGAGCCAAGGGTGGAGCCTGGCTAGATTTGCAGCCTGAAGCCATGGGCCAGGGGGCCATGGTGACTTGAGACCAGTGGACTCTGCCTAGTTACCCCCTGCTGTTCCTTCTGCCTCCCCTACCCTATACTAAGAGAACTTGTCTCCACCTTTTCAGGGAACTGACCCTGAGGGAATCCCTTTCCCCTATTTTCCTATCCTTTTGTCCTCTCAAGACAGTTCCAGCCTGTATAACTTCTACCTCCCATCCCCTGTGGTGGTCACCATCTCTCCCTCACTTCCCCCCGCCATGCTCCAGCTGTGGAAAGTAGTACGCCCAGCTCGGCAGCTGGAACTGCACCGCCTCATACTGCTACTGATTGCTTTCAGCCTGGGCTCCATGGGCTTCCTGGCTTACTACGTATCCACCAGCCCCAAGGCCAAGGAACCCCTACCCCTGCCCTTAGGAGACTGCAGCAGTAGTGGGGCAGCTGCCTCTGGCCTTGCACGGCCTCCAGTCCCTCCTCGGCTACCCAAGCCTCCAGAAAGAGCTCGAACTGAACCTGTGGTCCTTGTGTTTGTGGAGAGTGCATATTCACAACTGGGGCAGGAAATTGTGGCCATCTTGGAGTCTAGTCGTTTTCGTTATAGCACTGAGTTGGCACCTGGCCGAGGCGACATGCCCACATTGACTGATCATACCCATGGCCGCTATGTCTTGGTAATTTATGAGAACCTGCTCAAGTATGTCAACCTGGATGCCTGGAGTCGGGAACTGCTAGATCGATATTGTGTGGAGTATGGTGTGGGCATCATTGGCTTTTTCCGAGCCCATGAGCACAGCCTACTGAGTGCCCAGCTCAAAGGCTTTCCCCTTTTTTTGCACTCAAACTTGGGACTCCAGGACTACCAAGTGAATCCTTCTGCCCCCCTACTGCATCTCACTCGCCCTAGCCGCCTGGAGCCTGGGCCACTGCCTGGGGATGACTGGACTATCTTTCAGTCCAATCACAGCACATATGAACCAGTGCTTCTTGCCAGCCTTCGGCCAGCTGAACCCCCTGTGCTAGGACCAGTGCCTCGTCGGGCCCGGCTTCCCACTGTAGTACAGGACCTGGGGCTTCATGATGGCATCCAGCGGGTGTTCTTTGGCCATGGCCTTTCTTTTTGGCTCCATAAACTTGTCTTTGTTGATGCTGTTGCATACCTCACTGGCAAACGCCTCTGCCTGGACCTTGACCGCTATATCCTAGTAGACATCGATGACATCTTTGTGGGCAAAGAAGGTACCCGCATGAAGGTGGCTGATGTTGAGGTCAGTCTTTTCCCTTAAATTTTAATTTAGAAACTGTTCAAACTCTGGCCTGTCAAACTCCCTGACTTGATTCTGAGCTTGTCATAGGTACATACCTTGCCCTTTCCAGGCATGAAGAACACTTCTACTCATATATCTCTTTCTCAGTCTGCTGTGCCCTGATTACTCTTCCTAATTATATCATGTCCCTGTTTCTCTTTCTAGGCTTTGTTGACCACCCAGAACAAACTCAGGACCTTAGTCCCCAACTTCACCTTCAACCTGGGCTTCTCGGGCAAGTTCTACCATACTGGTGAGCTTACTCTCCTGTTCCTTCAATACCTCAGTCTTAGTTTGATCTGTCCCTTCACTGTTAATCTCCCTGAGCAGACAAGTTGGATAAAAGGGGCAATGTTTGGGGTGAGAATACTGTGAGGAGATAGTGGAGCGTTGGGCATGAATTTAACATGAGTAGCTGGTAGGCTGGAGCAGTGGCTCAGTGGTTACAGTGCTTACCTCACATATGCAAGGACACAGGTTCGTATGCCAGCACCATGTATACAATGAAGTGTTGGGGCAATGAAGGCCACTTGAAAAACTAAATAAAATTGATCCCCCTCCCCTCTCTCTCATTGTCCCTCTCTTTCTTAAAAAAAAAATGTGTAGCTGGAGATCAAGTTGTCAGTGGGGCAAATAGAAGACCTTGGGTGGGCAGGGGGTCAGTAATGTTCCAAGGATGGAAGGTAGTCAGTATTGTTACAAAAGAGGACACAGGCTAACTGGCTGTGGTCAGTGGTCAGTGTGTGGTCACAGGAACAGAGGAGGAGGATGCAGGGGATGACATGCTGCTGAAGCACCGCAGAGAGTTCTGGTGGTTCCCCCACATGTGGAGCCACATGCAGCCCCACCTGTTCCACAATCGTTCCGTGCTTGCTGACCAGATGAGGCTCAACAAACAGTTTGCTTTGGTGAGACCCTTGGATCTCTTCCCAGTACTTTCTCCCAAAGAAATGCTTCCTTTTCAACCTTCCCCTAATGGGTCACCCTTTCCCTACACTTCTTGGTTTTCTTTCTATGGAGGCATCCCCACCCTCTTTACCCTCTACTCCCCAAACCTCACCAGGTCCTGGTGAGAGTCTATGCCATTCCCAGGAGCATGGGATTCCCACGGATCTGGGGTATGCTGTGGCCCCTCACCACTCGGGCGTGTACCCCATCCACACACAGCTCTATGAGGCCTGGAAATCTGTGTGGGGCATCCAGGTGACCAGCACTGAGGAATATCCCCATCTCCGCCCTGCCCGCTACCGACGTGGCTTCATTCACAATGGCATCATGGTGAGGGACTCCCGCTACAAACTTGAATCGAACTCCTACATTTAGACAACCTCCAACCTGTATTGACTTAATAGCTTTTCAACTGCTAGTCCAAGTTCATCCATATACAGGGGGTAAAAAAATATAAAAAACCATAATGCATATAGTAAGTGCTTTATTGCTTTAATTTCAGACTGAGCCCTCTATAAACCCAGGGAATCCCAAGGCCTCAGGACCTTTTTATCTGACATCTGCTTCACATTCTACTTTTCAAATCTCATCTATCCACTTTTCCCTGTAGGTGCTGCCCCGGCAGACATGTGGTCTTTTCACTCACACGATCTTCTATAATGAATATCCTGGAGGCTCTCGTGAACTAGACCGGAGCATCCGAGGTGGAGAGCTCTTTCTGACAGTGCTGCTTAATCCGGTAAGGTGCTGAGAGGAAGGGCTGGAATATTGGAGAGCCAGAGTATTTGAAGGCTGGGACCTTTACTCACCAAGGTTGATTGTGAGGTGGGTAGGCTTTCCAGATCTGACATGCAGGCATCCCCTTGCAGATCAGCATCTTTATGACTCATCTGTCCAATTACGGAAATGACCGGTTGGGCCTTTACACCTTTGAGAGCCTGGTGCACTTCCTCCAGTGCTGGACACGGCTGCGCCTACAGACCCTTCCTCCTGTCCCTCTTGCACAAAAGTACTTTGAACTTTTTCCTCAGGAGCGAAGTCCCCTTTGGCAGGTAAGGGTGAAGCTCAGGCTGACCAGAGAGTTGATATGGGTGGGTATTTAGGAGATTAGGCCTTATCAGAATCTTGGCCTCGCCTTCAGAATCCCTGTGATGACAAGAGGCACAAAGATATCTGGTCCAAGGAGAAAACCTGTGATCGGCTCCCCAAGTTCCTCATTGTGGGACCCCAGAAGACAGGTAAATCATCCTTAGCCAATTTCTGATGCCCTGCCTTAAACTTAAAAGGGTCCTGTTGCAAGGAATTCCCTTCTCATACCCATTTCTCTTTAATCCAATCTCTTGAGACAGGGATTCTTAACCCTAGTTGTATGTGAGAATCTGTGGAGGTGGTTTTTGGTATTTTGCAGTGCTGGGGATTGAATCCAGGGCGCTCTCTTATGCTAGGCAAGTGCTCTACCACCAAGCTACACCCTCCAGTCCCATCTATAGAATTTGAAAAATATCTACAAGTGATTCTCATATACAGTCAAGGCTGAGAGCCACTGTTTTAACCCTTTCCTGGGCCTCTCTTAGGTCATCTTTCTCTCACTATAGTTTGACCAGTGGAAATTTTACTACCCAGAGTGGTTATTTTCTTACTTCCTTCAAACTCATGGAGCTGTTCAGCTGACTTCATTTCCACAATGGTCTGGTCTTTCTCTCCTATTTAGGGACCACAGCTATTCACTTCTTCCTGAGCCTGCACCCAGCTGTGACTAGCAGCTTCCCTAGTCCAAGCACCTTTGAGGAGATTCAGTTCTTCAACGGCCCTAATTACCACAAGGGTATTGATTGGTGAGACTGAGACCCCTTTGAATTCTTCTCAGAGAAATAGTTCCTTCTCCAAAATTAACTCCATCCTAGCTTTTACCAGCACAGTCTTTTTCAACTCTAAAAATTTCTCTGCTATTTCCTAGGTACATGGACTTCTTTCCTGTCCCTTCTAATGCCAGCACTGACTTTCTCTTTGAAAAAAGTGCCACTTACTTTGATTCAGAGGTTGTACCACGGAGGGGGGCTGCCCTCCTGCCAAGAGCCAAGATCATCGCTGTGCTCACCAATCCTGCTGATAGGGCCTACTCCTGGTACCAGGTCTGCCTGAAGCTAGGGACATATTGGAGGAGTTGGGTAGATGGGACTAGTAACTACTAGAGAGTCAGAAAAGAATGAGGATAGGGAAACAACTAGTGCCTTAGGGAGGGGTGCATAGGCTTTCACGAAATAATTGTTAAATCACCTGACCCTTTCTACTCCTTGTCCTTCAGCACCAGCGAGCACATGGGGACCCAGTTGCTCTGAACTATACCTTCTACCAGGTGATTTCAGCCTCTTCCCAGGCCCCTCTGGTACTTCGCTCCCTGCAGAACCGCTGTCTTGTCCCTGGCTATTATTCTACCCATCTACAACGCTGGCTGACTTACTACCCCTCTGGACAGGTACAGTCCCCCAAGATTCATTGGGGTCCACTTCCCTTCACCCTAGAGGCTTCTTAGGAATCTAGAGGGAACCGCATCCCTATCCCTTTAGTTGCTGATTGTGGATGGGCAAGAGCTGCGTACCAACCCAGCAGCCTCAATGGAGAGCATCCAGAAGTTCCTGGGTATCACGCCCTTTCTGAACTACACACGGACCCTCAGGTGGGAGAGCATGATGCAGGGGAGGAATCTGGGTAAAATGGGGAAGGAGGTTGATCCTATCTATTTGGAAAAGGCATGGATTTACCCTGTTTTGCAAGGAGAAATGTGTCCCTGTGGGCTGGGAAGGGTTGTATGCATTGATGGGGCTTAAATTTCTCTTTGTCCTAATATCTTAATATCCTTTTTTTTTAATTGAGCAGGTTTGATGAAGATAAGGGATTTTGGTGCCAGGGACTTGAAGGTGGTAAAACTCGCTGTCTAGGCAAAAGCAAAGGCCGGAGGTACCCAGATATGGACACTGAAGTAAGTAAAGTCTGGGCAGGGTATCTTGTTCCAACTTTAGGATCTGATTCCATCCCACTCCTTACCGTTTGTTTCCCTTAATTTTTCTCCTGTCAGTCCCGCCTTTTCCTTACGGATTTTTTCCAAAACCATAATTTGGAGCTAACAAAGCTGCTGAACCGGCTTGGACAGCCAGTCCCCTCATGGCTTCGAGAAGAACTACAGCGTTCCAGTCTGGGCTGATGTTCCAGCCTCCCATTGCCAGCAAAAAGCCCATTTCCCTAGTTTTCCTAAAGGGCAAGCCCAGAGCAGGACCCACAAGGAGAATGAATGAGTGGCCTGGCCCCTCCTGCTTCTACCTCATTGGCCCCCAGGCCTGCGATGGCTGAGAAGGGAAGGGCATCTTTTTCCGTAGCTCTGGAGCCTCCTAGTGGGGCTTCACTTTGTACCCCATATCATGGTACTAGGTACCTTTGACCCATAAACTTGGGAGGTGGGAGGAATAAGAGGGTCCAGGCAAGTTGGAGTGTAACATACTAGTCCACTGGTTTCCCTCTGCATCCCCAGCGTGTATCTGTTTATACCTGGCGAAGGGAGGGACCTTTTGCTGTGGCCCCTTTAGTCAGGCAGTGGGATCTACCTGTGGCCCGGCCTCCCTAATGTCATTCATATTGAATGGGGATGAGGTCGGACGGTGGCTCTTAGAGCCAAGTATAAGCCCCAGCTGTGGGCTAGAAATGTCCTAAATAAACACTCTTATTTTTCTTTTTTGTCTACCTCACTGGAGTGAAAAAACTAGAATAAATCAAGTTCCAGATGTTTTCCCCCTGGCTCAAGGTACAGCTGTACATGGAGGAAAAAAAGGGAAAGGCCCAGGAAGACTAGAGTAAAAAAGGAGTTTATATATTTATAAATGCCAAATAAATACCAGAGGCCACCCAACGTCCCCTCCCAGACAGAGCTGTCTCCCCCAGCCCTAGGCTTCTAGGGTCTGATACTTCTTGGCCCCAAGCTACAGCCCAAGAGCAGCTGCCAGTCTGGGCTATCAGGGAACTGAGTGGGGATGATCTGTCCAGCCATGATTCATTCCCTCTGTGTGAGGGGCCCCCATAGCCATGGGCCTGTGTCCCTGTATACGGCTCTAGTGGGGCCTGACTCAGGGAGAGAAGGTGGTCATCTCGAGTGAGACTCGCTGCCACAGCTCCTTGGTCTGTTTGCTGCGCTTGAGGTTCTGCAGGATGTCGTTGAACTGCATCATGCCCATGGGTGTCAGGCAGAAGGCGCTGCGGGCACTGCGGATCGCATTCACAAAGTCGTCGTAGTCGGCAGGGGTCAGGTGAATCAAGCGGTGGTGAATGTACTAGATGGAAGATATGTGGAGAGTGAGCCTTGGTACAAAGCACAGAACCACAGGCGGCCTCTCTTACATGCTAAGCACTCTGGTCCATAACTACAGAGGCAGTCCACCCTGCTTCTCATTTCCTGGGTTGTCACCTGCATGTATGCCTGCTGGCAACGCTGCACCAGTTGGTGGAAGGCCGGGGCACGCAGGTGGTTGTGGGCATGAGCGGGGCTCAGCCGCTGCAGCGTCTCCATGACGATCTCCTGCAGCACAAACGGGCTCAGCACCCCCTTGGCTGCCCCCACACAGAACTGGTGCACGTAGTTCACTCCTGGGGGGCGGGGGGGAGGGGCATGAGACGGGGGTGGCCACCTCTGCCCTAGGGACCCACCTTACATATCTCAGCTCTGGCCTGGCAGAGAGCCTCCCTCCACCCTAGGAGCTGAGGTAACCCTCCGCCCCCCGCGCACGCACACATACCCGACCAAGGCCTCAACTCTGAGCAAGAGCTAGGAAGGAGGTCTGGGATAGGAAGGTGGGGGGAGCAGGTCGGGGGGACAATGGTCCTGGGGAGGGGAGGTGTTACCCAGCTTTGCTGCCAGCCCCAGCAACCATTTGACATCATCAGTGTAGGGGGGGGAGCGGGAGAAGTTGTTGGGGTGATCATTGTGTGCCCGACGACCCAGCATCTCCAGCGCCAGCATTCCTAGAAGATAAGGGTGGGTGCATAGTGGGGTGCATACTGTTTACCCACTACCCCAACCTGGTTCTGATCCATATTTGGCCCTACAGTAAGCAAATTAAAAGCTAAAGGAAGGGGTCCACTGAGAGTACCAGTGAGAGTACAGAAAAAAACCTCCTCTCACCAACACGGTAGGCAGCATGCAGGTGATGCAGGCTGTGTGGATTCACAGGTTGACTGTGCGCCTCCTCCTCGGGTGGTGGAAAGCCCCCACTAACCAAAGGGCTGGGCTGTGTGGTCAGGGCTGGCAGTGAGGCACCCTGGATGGCTGGAAATGTGGATGCTGGATGGACACTGCTCACTAAGGATGGAATGCAAGCCATGTGAGTCTTCAGATCCCAAAGAGGGGCAGAAAAGACTCCCTCTCTACCTCCCCTATCCAGTATGCCTCCCCTCCATTCACCTGTTCCCTGTCCCCACAACTCACAGGCCACACTGGTGGGCAGTGGGAGCCCTGGCTCTGTGTGGTAGGGATGGACTGTGATGGGTGCCATGGAAGGGACAGGGAAAGACACAGCAGTGGCAGCAAGTGAGGGAGGAGTCACTGAATAAGGGTACTGAGCCCCCAGGAATGCAGGATGCACACCCTATAGGCAGAGGAAGGAAGAGAAGGAAGATGCCAAGTTACAGGAAGATGCAGCTCCCACAAATAGATATCTCTAACTTATCATCTTAGGTCAAGTCTCCTAGATTCCTACAACCTTACCAAGACTTCTGGACAGACAGCCCTATTATACTCCCAAAGTACCCCTAACTCCAACCCCTGATGAAATCCCATTGTGCTCCCTCCCACAGTCCCCGCTCCCCCAGCACATCAATGGTCTCACCTGTGGGTATGCAGAGCTGGGCACAGGGAAGACGGCAGGCCTGGGCATATGAGGCATGGGATGGGCAGGGTGAGCTGGGTGGGTAAGGTACTGAGGGCTACAGGGCAGGTGGGGCTGTAAAGCAGTATAGGGGTGCAGGCCAGGGGAGTGACCATGCCCCAATCCTGGACCTGGATATAAACTGGACCCCACTGAAATGACTGGAACCACTGTGGCTGCTGCTGTCACTGCTGCTGCCGCCACTGTAACAGGTTCAGTCCCTGGGCCCCCCCTGCCCTCAGGCAGCCCCCGCCCAGCCTCCCCAGCTGCCCTGATCCCAGTGGCACTACAGCTTGTAGCCCCTTCACGGGCTGTGGATGAGCCACCTGCTGTTTGCTCATATAGCCAGAACCACTGGTGAGCAACCTCAAACAACACTTCGGGGTACACGCCCCCACCCTTAGCCGCCTCTTCCACTGCCATGCAGGCCTTCTCCAACATCAGGTTATCCTGGAAGGGAGGTGCACAGAGTGTTAAGGGGAAAAGGCTTTACCCCAGGAATGTTGTCAGATGACATTCCAATGGTTCCCTCAGAGTTGGCTGGTTGGGGGTGGGCATCTGAGGTCAGGGTCAAATGCTTAGTGAGTGTTTCACACAAGACACTGATATACTTGCTGACCAACAGGAGTCAAGACCCAGATTATAGTCCCAGCTCCAAAACTGATTTATTCATTCCTCCCCCTCCACATCTCATCATCTCTCCGAGGCCTTCCTTAAGTTTTCGACATCCTGGGTAATCATCTTGATCCCTAAAACTATAAGCCTCTATTTCCTTATTGGTAAAACAGGAATAATCCTAACCTTATTAGTTGTAAGACAAAAGATATAATGGATTTGAAAGCATATTACAGGTTGAGCATTCCTAAATCGCAAAATTTAAAAACCAAAACTTTCTTGCCTGATGCCACAGGTGGGAAAATTTTTCACCATGAAACTTGGTTTCATGCACAAAGTTATTTAAAATATTGTGTAAGATTACCTTCAGGCTATGTGTATATGGTGTATGAAACATACACTTGGGTCTCATCAAGATATCTCATTATATATATAGGCAAATACTCCAAAATCTAAAATCTGAAACACTTCTGATTCTAAGCATCTCAGATAAAAAATATTCAACCTGTAACATATAAAATGTCACCGTGAAAGGACAAACAGGATATTCTGTAAACTCCTGAAGATGGGAATCAAGCACTAGTTCCTCAGTCTAGGAGCAGCAGCATAGCCATGGTCCCAGCCACAAGGGAGGCTGAGATGGAAGGATCACAAGTTCTAGACCAGCCTGGGCAATTTGGCAATACCCCTTCTCAAAAAAAGGCTGGGCCCTCAAGTTTCCCCATGCCCAACATTCCTGGTCAGGTCCCCAGACTGCCTGTAGAAATACCTGCTCCTTGCACTGCACCAGGGCCCGCTGGATTTCATTGGGGTTCAATGCATGGGCATGGGGCAGGCAGCTTAAGGCCAGCTCTGCCGCTGCCCGCACCATATTAGAGTCTCGTGCCCGTGACGCTCTGTCAGCCAAGGATGCAACCTCAGGGGGTGTCAGGTGCCCATCCCAGCATTCCACCAGTATAGTCAGGGCTGCACTGCCGATCTCCATTGCCTGCCCTTCAGGGAAAAAGGAGAGTGGGGTTAGTGTGGGTGTCAATGGGATGAGGGATGATGTCGCTCATCAAATCTAATGCCCCAAAGATAAGACTTCTATCTGTACCAGTTAACCCCTCTCCTGTACTCAAATCAGGACACCAGATTTACCTGTAATCCAGGAGACGTGGGAAGAATAGGTACGCGACAGCCAGTTGGGAGAAACAAAGTTGTGCAGGCCAAGGGCATAAAGCCCAATCTCGAAGGCGCAAAGGTGCAGGTTGCGGTGAGGACCCTGGTGGCCCCCTGAGGAAGATGGATGTGTGAAAATGGAAGTGCTGCTGTTGCCCCCTGCCTTGATCAGCACTGTCTTCGCCAGTTCGAAGTAGAAGTGTGCAGCTGCCTCTGATGGCTGATTGGGTACATGGGGGGCATGACTCTCGGGGCGACGGCCCTTGTACCTAAAGGGGCAATGGGGTAGGGATGGGGTTGGGGTTTCTTTGAAATGGGTGTCCAGGTAGGTTGGGAAGGACCAGGGTAAGGGAGGAGGTTGGAGACAATGGTTGGATTACACTAGGGATATGGCTGTGAAGGTGGGCCAAATTAGGGGAGAAGGGTATTTCTTCCCACTGACCTGCCAACTTCAACCGTCTTTGTCCGGGCCCCTCCACTGGCACTGGCCCGGCGACTTCCACTGGAGGATGAGGAGCCGAGGGAGTCCGAAGAAGAGCTGCTAATGCTGTCACTGTCTTGTCCTCGACCCCAGGAGGTAGGGGCCCAGCCCCCTCGAAGTGGCCTCCGGCTTAAGGTGGGAGAGCTATCTGATGTTGTTTCGGGGGCACTGCTGTCAATGCTGGCCATGCCTATCCCAAGATAAGTCAGTCTCAGAAGTCAGGCCTGAAATTAGACTCCAACCTTCAGGAATATCCTCCTTTCCATGCATCCTATGGGCTATCCTACCTGTATGCTTCTTCTTAGGCCGCCCTGGGGAGCCCCAGCCCCGTCCGTTGTAGCCTCCACGACTGCCAAGTGCTAGGCGGCTGGGAACCTTTCCCTCTGGCCTTGGGGTCAGAGCTGCCTCAGACGGGAGACCCTCACAGGGTGAATGTGGGGAACTTTCTATGTGGGGAAAATAGGACATTGGGATGAGTCTAGGAAAGGACACCCCAGTTTGGCTATACTCCATTCATTCCCCTGCCCAGTACCCCCACCTCACCAGGCACATTCTTCTCTGTGAATCCCTCAGCAGGGCCTGGCCCAGCCCCTGCCACATTGCCTGGCTGAGCAGGCCCTGCAGAGCCTGAGGTCAGTGGCTGCAGGGCCCCTGGGGCAGATGGGCCCCCGTGCTTTGAAGGAGACCTCTGGTTGGCTGTGGCTGGGCGACTAGATGAGTAGAATGAACTCAGCGTCTGTGGCTTATGTGTCTGGCTCTCTCGGTCCAAGAGTTTGTCTAAGATCTAGAGGACAAAGAAGCAATGACAGGATGCCCTTTATCTGACTTCTATTACCTTCCTTTCTCCTTGAAGCAGCCTAATGCTACCTCCTCAGGCAGACTTCCCCAATTACAGCTACAGGATAACCTCCCAGCTTACATGTCTTGGTATCCTCTGTTAACACTTACCTCAGAACTGAATATAATGATATTCAATAAATATTGAAATAAATGAATGAATGACTTTATGCTCTCTGCTTCTCTTCTTCCACCTCATGCCCAAGCACACCTATAAGAACCATTGGTCTCTTGTTCTCTATGAGAAGTCCCCAAGATTCCCTACTTACCTCCTATGGGCAGAATAGTACTTTCCAGAATAGTACTGGAAACTCCTGAGAAAGGTGATATTTGCTCATTCCCTGTCTGTCAAAAGTGCAGTACCTCAGTCCCTTACCTTCTTGAGCTTGGCCTGGTCGTCCTTATAAGTGATCATGAGTGCTAATGCCAGGTCACCCTTCTCCCGACGTGTGCCTTCACATAGGAGGGGATGTTCTGCCTCACTCACTGTTGTCTTCATGCCTGTGAGGAGGGCCTCGTGAGGATTAAGAGTGATCATAACTCCAAAGACAAACCAGCCAGGGTTCTCTACTCACCAACATGTGAAGTAAGGGGTTCTTTTGGCCCAACCAACATCACATGGCAAAAAGTCTCCATCTATCCTATTCAGCCTAAGCTCTATCTACTTTTCAAGATCTTCTTAACCTGGCCCACCCTATCCACCTAGCATGTACCTATGACTGGGCTGGGCTCCTTATGCTCATGAAGACTTGATTGCAGCTATGTATATATTTGTTTATTTGATATGGAGTCTTGTAATGTTGCCTTGAACTTCTGAGCTCAAGTGATCTTGCCTCAGCCTCCTAAGTAGCTAGGACTATAGCTGTGCCACCATGGCACCTGGCTGCAGCTGAGTCTTTATTCGTGGTGTTCACCTATTTTGAAATTACTGATCTTTTAACTTAGATTCCATGTTACGTCCCCTAGATTTTTGTTTTGTTGTCCTTACCACCCACCAGCACACATTTTTGCCCTAAATTCCTCATTGTCTCATAGGTATTAATTGTCTCATACAAATCATTTTGATTTTCCCAGGAAGAGGGCCCAGGTTTCACACCCCATAAGGCCTGAGCAAGGCTTAGCTCATGGACATTCTCAAGACACTGACAGACTCACCCAAGGCAGCAACTGCTGCTTCAAATCCCAGCTCCTCATCTCCAGGCATCTCATTACTCCAGTTGCGACTTGGGGGCCGGGAACCCGTAGGAGAAACCACTGAACGAAAGTTGGGGTAAATTAGGCAGACAAAAGTACCATGGAAAAGAATGCAAGGGAACCCAAGACCCTCATCATCCTGGACCTACCCATAAAGGTGCCTGATGAGTCCTAAAGGCAATTCAGACAGCCTTGGGGCTCTTGCCTTTTCCTTAGATAAAGCTACCTTTCCCCCAGTTCCCCACTTACTGTAGGGACAGGAACTCATACCTGGAGTACAGAGAACGTCAAAGATGAAACTGGCCAACATGAGAGGCAACACAGGCCGATAGTCACAGAGTGTCCCTTCCCGAAGCTCCTCTGCCCGGCACCGCATGGTACTCATCTCACTGGGACCAAGAGGAATTTTCTTGAGCAGGGCAGCTACCTCAGACTCCTGATATGCCAGCTTCACCTGAGGGCAAATGGGACTCAGACCTCCTATACCTCAGTGGACAGCAAGGTACAAGGATCTGAGAAAAATAAGGTACAAGGCTCAGATGGAAACTCTGACCTCCAAGGCCTTGGTTGAAGCTGGGGGGCGCTGTAGCTCCAAGGCAAACATGCCAACTCGGAAAGCCAGGTTGTGATGCTCTGGGCGCTCACTTAGCACTGTCAATAGGAAGGCTGCCTTGGTCAGGGTATTGGTAGCCACCCAGGTCTGACGGCTTGTGGATACCTTGTTCTTCTTGCCCTAAAGAGGGAAGCATAAGGAGGCAGGCAGATGAATTTGACTCACCTCAGTGAAGGTAAGAAGAGGATCTCACTTGGGTTGGGGCATGGAAGGTTAGGAGTAAGTGGGGTCTGGAGAGGTAAAGGAAAGGGGTCTTTCTCACCTTGGCAGGGGGCGGCTCTACCTTGAGGTCGGGTGGGTTGGCTAGAAGGTCTTGAGCAAGCTCCACAGTGAGCCGGGAGGCCTCATTGCTATAACCATGTGCATGCAGGGCCTCAGCACATGCAAATAATACCTAGAGAAGACATAGGACCAAACAGGTTGAAGCCCCAACGCACATGGGCAAGACATCATGCTCACTCATGTGTACACATTGCTTGAGCACTTGTTATATGCAGGGTCCCATGCTGATCTTGGGTACACCATGAGATCAGTCTGGTTACAGACAGACACAAGCACAAAGCTGGTGTGATGCCAGCCACTACTGGGAAAGGTCAGGAGGGGGTATAATTGAGTACAGTAGATCAGAGGAGCAGTATGAGGAAAGACTTCCCAAAAGAGGTGGTCTTTAAGGTCTCTGAGACCTGACAAAAGAACAGAAGCTGACCAGGCAAGGTGAGCGGAATGCATTCTAGCCAGTAATATTAATCTATATGAAAGTATAAAGGCAAGAGGGAGCATGGCAGGCTTGGGAGTGGATTGGCTGCATGGAGGATGAGGGACAGGGTAGCCAGACAAAGCCAGAGAAACTGGAAAATATCAGACCAAGTGAAACTTCACAGGTCATGCCAAGACCCTCATTTTTATCCTCAAAGACAATAGGCTTTAAGTAGCAGAGCGACACAATCAGAGATTTCTGACAAAAAACAATGCAAAAGCAAGTAGAGAATGGACTATAGACAGAGAGGCCAGTTAGGAGCCTGCTGGTGATCCTGAAACTTCCAGCTAGGGCCACAGAGCCTCTCCCAGCAGTGGCTAAGGAATACCCAGCCCTCCCTCCCTCAGTCCCCTCACCTCCATGCGGCTCTCCTGTTCCAGTGGCTTCAGCCCAGCAAACAGGTCGTGCTCCTCCCCAGCCCCGCCCTCGGCCTTCTCCTCCTCGCCCCCAGCCCCGTCCTGGGCATTCAGGTAATATGCCTGGTAGTCATCCTCCTCCTCTCCAACTGCAGGGGCTGCCTCTTTGGTTTTGGGGAGCCCATTGCCACTCTCATCTGTGGAAGGGAGGTCATCCCGGGTACAGACTTCCCCAGGTAGCAGGCTGGAGGGGCCAGCAGAGGCTGTGGGAAGCTCAGGCCCTTCTGAGAAGTACACGCCACCATCTTCCTCATAAGTATCTGGGGGCTCAGAAAGGAAGGTGGATGGGCCTCGGGAGCCACCAGGGGGAGGACAGGGCGGAGGGCTCTCTAGGAATCCACCAAAGGTGCTGGCCTCTGCACCCAGGGCCAGGCTGCTGTCATCCAGGCTCATCTCTGCCAGATCTGGCTCCAGGGAGCTGTCCTCACTGCTCAGTCGCCGCTTGCTCCCACTGCCTGCTGAGCCCTTGCCCCCACTGCCAGCCCCACCCAGTGCCTTGGTTTTGCCCCCACCTGAACCCAACTTATGCAGAGCCTTATCTCCCCCTTCAGCTGAGAGGCGGCGGGGACCCCGTTGTGAGGAGGGAACCCCCTCACCCAATCCCTTGCGCTTGGCCCCAGGCTCCTTGGGCCGCACAGCTTGCTCAGGAGGAAGAGGTCGGGGCCTGTCCCGGGATTCCTCCAGACCTCCAGAACGGGAGGCTCCTGGCCGTGGGGGAAGGGCCCGGGCCCAGCATAGGGCCAGCTTCCGGTCAGTGCCGCTGTAGGTGACACCAGGAAGCGGGTAGGCCTCTTCCCAGTTAAAGTAGCAGGCCTCCACTGCGGGTCGGAAGCCGGGAAAGAGCCGCTCCAGGGTCTTCTTATGCTGTCCTCGCTTTACATTCTCAATCACCTTCAGTTGCCACTGGCGCAACTGTGCACACAGTTCCCGGCGACTGTAGGAACAAAAGGCAGGTGGTTGCTGGGGGTACAACCTAGCAGTCTGCACTAAGAAGGGAAAAGGGGATAGAATAGATGTATAACCCAAAAAGGCAGAGGAAAGGACATGGGGAAGTACTTCTTGAGCCAGTCCCCTAGACATCAGTGTAGTACTCAGGAATTTTGGAAATTGGATGCTATTTGAGGGAGGGAAAGAGGAAACCCTTTCAGAGAAAGGACCCACAAATCCCTAGTAATCTTTGGGCTCAGTACCTCCCATTTCCCTAGGATGAGAAAAATGGTACATCCCCACATACAAGGAGATGAGGGCTCAGTTTGTTCTGAACTAGCCCAGTGAGTGCTGTGGTGAGCTTGTGGGGAGACTCACCGCTGGGGGCTGAGGGCAGGATCCAACACAGCCAGTCTCCATAGCGTGACCATCTCGTCACACATGCTGGCACATGCGTGGGCTGCCACTTCTGACTGCCCATTGCTACGACCCGTGTGCCCACTGGCACTGCTGTGGGAGGCTGAGGTGCGTACACTGTACCACCAACCTGTTATCTGGAGACAAAGAGGGCTGTGAGATGCACCTGTAGATCAGAAAGTCAAAGCAACCCTCCCTAGTGTCTCCGTCAGAAAAAGGAGACAGTAGGCTGTGGGAAGCTTAGGCCCTTCTGAGAAGTACACGCCACCATCTTCCTCATAAATATCTGGGGGCTCAGAAAGGAAGGTGGATGGGGAGAGAGGGAACCACCATGGAGTTTCCCAGCTCAGGAAAATTACCTGTTCATAGGTGAGGCACTGGTCAGTGAGAATTTCCAGCAAGGGGGCAGCATTGCTATCCCTCCGCTTGAACATCTCCCGCACAATACTAAGCAAGTTCCAGACGCCTTCTGGCTCACGGCCCCTCAGGGGGCGCAGAAGACAAGCCCATTCAGCAGCAGCCGGAGGCTCCGTGGAAGACAGATACATGGAGTTCACATCACTGTAAAAGTAGCAGAGCAGGGCTAGAGCAGTGGCTCAGTGGTTACAGCGCTTGCCATGGCATGCGTGAGTACACGAGTTCAAACCCAGCACCTCGTACATAATGAAATCTCGGAGCAACGAAAGCCACATGAAAAACTAAATAAAAATTGATTCTCTCTCTCACTGTCCCTCTATCTTAAAAAAAAAAAAAAAAAAAAAAGTAGTGGAGCAGAGTGCCAGGGATGTAACTCAGTGGTAGAGCACCTGCCTAGAAGGCACAAGGCCCTGGGTTCAATCCCCAGTACTGAAGGATTTAAAAAAAGAAAAAAAAAAAAAAGTAGTTAAACAGAAAATAGTGACTAACATGGGCTGAATGAAATGAGTAAAATCACAACAGGGCTTTGACTAAAAAGAGGTCCTGGGGCTGGAGCAGTGGCTTAGTGGTTACGATGCATGCCTGGCATGCTCAAGTATGTGGGTTCAAACCCCAGCACTACATACACAACGAAGTGTTGGAACAACAAAAGTCACACGAAAAACTAAATAAAATTGATTCTCTTTCTCTCTCACTGTCCCTCTTTCTTAAAAAAAAAAAAAAATTCTGGCCCAAAACACAGAGTAGAGGAGGGAAAGGATGGCCATAAAAAATATTCTTAATCTTTCTCTGCCTCATTTTCCTGATTCGTCAAAGAAAAATGACTCTTGCTCTACCTAGATAAGAAAAGACAGTTCTGTAACTGCACAGGATCAGCATCCATTGATTCATCAATGACATCGTGTGCCAGCTACCATGCCAGTGCAGAGAAGGTGGGGGACACAAGCATTAATAAAACAAAGGGTCTATCAACAGCCTGAGAGATGCACTCCATTAACCACAGACTCAGTACACAGACATCCAATTTACCTGAAGACCACAGGGGAGGGACCACAGAACTTGTGCAATGTCTTCTTGATGTTGTCAGTGAGCGTTGACTCATCCAGATACCAAGTGCTCTGGTCCGAAGCCGAGGGCCCTGCTGTAGGGTCTGGGATGACAGGCAGTCAGTCACCTATTGACAGGGGCCTGGACTTGTCTGGCAATCGTGAGCCTGTAGTAAGTGGTGCTCTGCACTATCAGCCTACTTTTTTCCTACTGCCTTTCTTTCTCACCACACTTACCTGGAGCTCCACACACCGTATTGATGGCTGTTGACTGGGAGGAAAGGAGTTCATCCAGGAGACGCTGGGCTGTAGGGAGGATCTGAGGGAAAAGCAACAGAAGCAGGAACAGTAAGGTATAGATGAACCCAAGGAGGCCTGGACTTAATAGGAAGGCTAATGTGAGGCTCTAGAGCTAGTTGTGGAAGGGCATGGCAACCTCACTCACCTGCTGAGGGAGCTCACTGATGAGGTACTGAGCAAACTTCTGCAGCTGGTCTCTCTGCAGTCGAGACAGGGACTCTGAGACTGGGGCACGCAGGCAGACTGCAGAAGCCTGAAAGGGATACAAAAATGGAACCATTTGAGAAAAGTCTTGCTGAAGGGGAATGGGAGACAGACAGGCAGAACAGGGGAGGCAAGGGGGCTCACATTGTGGCCAGGCATGCAGCAGAGAAGGGGGGAATGGAGCGTAGGATAGGGCCAGGATAAATTGGGAGGGCCTCACGTTGTGGATGCGGAAGAGACAGAGAGCCACGACGTGAGTGCACCATTTAGCCCCAGCCCCACAGGTACAGCTGCAGGAAGTGACCCGACAGCGGTCAAACATCACAGCCACGTTGTAGGCCCCTTTGGGAGGAACCATCTGAGGTGGCACCACTGTAGCACTCAGGTGGAATCCTGGGAAAAAATATGGGCATGTTTAGGGAGAGCTGCCAAGACCTGCACTTCTGCCCTCAACCCTGGCCCTGTAGTTAAACAACATGCTTCAGCTTTTGCATATTCGTTTTTAATTTATAACACAGGTGAATGGAGGAGCAAAGCTGCCCTAGGGCATGACAGAACTCTTACCTATCTGCAGTGGGTCCTTTACAGCCCTCATGCGGAACAGCTGATCCCCACGCTGGAACTCATCTGCACTGCCATTGGCCAAGCATGAATATAGTCTGGGGGAAAGAGAACATGGCCACAACCCAGCAAAAAACCTTCCCCTTCCATAGAGGCTATCAGAGACCACAATGCTCTAGGTACTCTGTACTCTCTTACCATTATCACTCTTTCTTGGGGAAAATCCCAGGCACTCCTTTCCCCCCTTGTCTTTCTCAATATAGCCTCCAAAACAATATCTCTTTTGTTCTTGGAAAGCCCAGCAGGGTGGGATATGAGGAGCCCGCTTCCCACCATCAGTCCTCTGGCCTTACCGAATGTCCTCTTCATTCTCAGGGAAGCTCCAAAAAGCAATTCGGAGCTGGAGTTGCTCAGGTACTGGAGGGTAAACCTTCTCCACCACTTCAAATGGGATGTGAAATGCCACCTGCTTTGCTGACAGCTCCACCAATGGGATTACCAGTCCATCTTTGGAAACAAAGGTTTGGGTGGGTGAAGTGAAGGCGAAATGAAAAGGGCCATTATTACTTGGCACCATCCTTGGCCCCATCTTCACTATGAAAGGAAAGGGAGACCTGGATGAAAATCCTACAGACCCTCTTGTAAGGGTACACTAACCCTTAAAACTTTTCTGGGAAAGGGAAGCTGGGCAGTTCCCTCATCATAGCCTGCTACCTCTGGCTGAGAAAAGAAGATACCAGGGAGATCCAGGAAATTCCTGGCCAGACAGGTGTGTTCATAGGGCTTGGCATCATATTTCCCACATACCCAAAGCACTTCAGATTACATTGTTAATCTCTCTTCTCTGGCATGCTTGGCTCTGATTGCTTGTTCACTGATCCTTTTTCTCTAGAAACAGTCCCCTATCTAAAAGGAGAAGATAGTCCAGAGCCTAGAAGAGTTAAGCAGTGCCTTCAAAGCAAGAAGCTGACGTATACTCTGACTTCCCACACTGGAAGCCCTGGTGGGGAGACAGTTATCACAGGGACTTAGCCACTGCTCTTGGAATCACCTGGAGTATGATGGGGTTATCACTCAAGAAGGCTTTCCACATTGTTTTATCAAAAGCAGTAATAACACAATAGGCTGCACATCTCATCAAATAACCAGTCAGATTAGAAGATGGATCAGACAATCACAGAACTTTAAAGAACCCCTTTTTAAAAGGTTAACCTTTTAAAAATAAATAAACCCTTTGACAAAATTAATCTACTGAAAGTAGCCATGGATTGGATTGAGGGGATAGATGGGAATAATATGCTTTCCCAGATTTGAACCTGTCCATGTTGAAAATGTTCACCACTATGACTTCAATTACTTCCCCCAGAGCAAGGGAGCTCTAAGACCCAAAGCCACCCGCACATGCAAATATGAAAGAAGCAGGAAAAACATAGAAGATCCACGGTGAAACTGCTTATGATCTCTGTGTGTGTACACACAAGCATGTGCTCTCTCTCCAACTGAGGTTGACTACTACAACACCTAAAAAGTGTCACATGTACATTTCTTTCTATCCCAAAACAGCACCAGAAATCTGTACAGGGCAGTTTGGAAAAACAGGACTCTTGGAATGACCTGAGTAGAATCACAAATAAAATGCCTCAACAGCTGAGGCCCAGGACAAAAACTGCAGTGAGTAAGGCAGGGAAAGGATATGGTGAGTCCTGAGTCTGTAGAGTTTCTTATCTTCACCCTCCTCCTTTCCAACCCCTCTAACAAAAGCAAACGTCTTCGCAGCACTAATCAGTTATTTCACTGAAAGACCCAGAAATGAAAGAAACTCACAGCAAAAACCAGGAAAATGTTCCAGAGGAGAGGCCAGGCCCCAGGTAGGAAAATCTAAGGCTCCCAACCTCTGGTCCCAGCCTTGGCTTCTGTCAGATGTTCAATATGGCCAGCAGCAAACCTCTGATCTAACCCCATGAAGTGAGGAATCTCTCACCGGCCAGTTCACCTTCACCTTCCTCTGGGTGGGCTACCTTCTTGGAACAGCTGCGATGAGAGATCAACAGCCTGAAGCAAGAAGCTCCCTAATGCTCTCTGCACTGGAGTGACAGACCTCAAAGTGGTCCACCTCTTCACAACCTGCCCCTCACCACCTTCCCTTCTACTCTGTTTTTCCAAAGGCTGACCTCAGCGAAGTATTCCCAAGTCAGACAACGGATTCTTCTCCTTTACTCCATCTTTAAGGCAAAGAACGACAAGAGATCTCTCTGTTCAACCCGGGATTTCCCTGCCACGACGCCGCACACTCACACACTCGTGGACACTGGTGTGCAGTCAGCCCACCTCGGCAAGGCCGGAGAAGCTAGTCCTGAACACGACCCTCAGCCTGGGACAGCTCCCGGCCCGGACAGCTCCCGAGCAAGGCCGGAGCAGGGCCTGCCCGCCGCCCTCGCCGCCGCGCACCCTCACCTCGCATTCTGGTACCTCCACCGCCACCTCCGCCCCCGCCGCCAGTGGGGGAGTTGGGCCCCGCTGACTGTTTGCGCCATCCCCGCCAGTTCTGGCAAAGGCTTTCGGCCTCGGAGATGAAGGAACACAGCGAGTCCTCCTCGAACCGGTCTGAATCTTCGAATGAGAAGCGCTCTCCATCCTCCCACTCCGCGAACATCAGCTCCATGGGGCCCGCACCCCCCGGGGCCGGGTCTCCCCCCGCGGATCCGGGGCCTGGGCCGCCGGCCGGGGACTGAGGGGAGGCCCGGGGCCTGAGGGGCGAGCCGGGGCTGGGGGTGGCCGGGGTGCTCAGGGCGGCCGTGCCGGGCGAAGATCTCGGGCCTGGGAGAGACACGGGACCAGGCCTCGCCCAACAGCGAGGTGCGAACAGGGGTTGTGCCCAGGCTCCGAGACTCAGGGCCGGGACGAAGCGCTAGGCGGCCGGGGCCTCTAGGAGGCTGCGGCGCCGCCTCCCCCATCAGCTGATCTGAACTTCCGGCCGCGCCGGCCATCACCACTTCCGCCCTCGCGTTCGTGAACTGGACGTGGTACGGGCGAGTGTAGGAGACATGTTTGTTTGTTTTTGGTGCCGGCGCTTGAACCCAGAGGCGCTTAACCACTGAGCCCCAGCCCCAGCCGCCCCCCTCCCTTTGAGACAGGGTTTCCCTAAGTTGCTAAGGCTGGCCTCGAACTTCAGAGCCTCTTGCCTTAGCCTCCCGAGTCGCTGGGATTACAGGCGTGGGCAACCACGCCCGGCTAACATGTTTATTTAATTGCTGCATTTCCTGGTTTTTTTCTCGAGCCCACTCATACACTATAAGAGGAAACCAACCCCCAAGAGTATATGAAACGACTACAGATTCCAGCAAAAACTTGGTGTCCATAATGCCCCCAAGGCATGAACAGCCGCCTTGCATGTCGGGAATCGTAGGCTGTCAAGACTGCACGGGAACCGCTGGACGGCGTCCTCGTCCTAGCTCCGGATAGGCCCTGCGGCCGTAAGTCTTCTGGTAATCGTAGTCCCGAAGCCTGCATGCCCCCATTCTTGCATAGCGGGAAAGGAGGCAATTGATTTCAGGAAATGGTTGCTCTTTTTGACAGTGTGGCCTCCGAGTCCAGCAATTCTTGATCTTTTTCTGTGCTATAAACCGTTTAGTAATCCAGTGAAGTTCGGGTACCTCCTCCCATTGTTCATAAACGCGCAAAGTAAAACACAAGAATTGTAAAAGACAAATTATGATTAAATACACTTATCAAAATATTAATGAAACATTTGTAACATAGTAATGCTTTATTTACATGGTAAAGGCAGGATCTGGCTAGGAGTGGAGCTCAGCGGTACTTGCCTTTCGTGGGCGAGGTCCTGGATACAATCTTGCAGCACCACACACACACACCCAAAACAACCAGGAAATGTAAGGAAGTGTAATAACTGCTATAACTTTGAAGCTTGTAAATGAATACAAATTACTTTATGAGCGTTTTGGTTTTCTGGTATTTTTTTTTAAGAGAGAAAGACGGTGAGATAGAGAGAGAATCAAAAAAAAAAATTTATTGAGTTTTTCACATGGCTTTCCTTGCTCTAACACTCAGTTGTATACGTGGGTGCTGGGATTTGAACTCATGTACTTGCGCAAGACAGGCAAGCGCCATAACCGCCAAGCCACCACTCCAGCCCCCTCTGGTATCTTTTTTTTCTTCTTTTTTTGTACTGGGAATTGAACCTAGGAGTGCTTTCTTTACCACTGAGTTACATCTGTGGTCCTTTTTGTTTTTTTTTTTTTTACTAAGCAAGAATCAATTTTATATACTTCTAATTAAAAAATAATAAAAATAAAAATGGGAAAAAAAGAATTTTTTCATCTGGTTTTTGTTTTTCTGACACGTAGTTGATATGTGATGCAGGAGTTCAAACCCTGGTCCTCTTTTTTTTTTTTAAATCAATTTTATTTAGTTTTTCATGTGGATCTCATTACTCCGACACTTTGTTGAGCATGTGGCACTGGGGTTTGAACCTGGGTCCCTGCGCAAGCCAGACAAGTGCTGCACCTGCTGAGCCAACACTACAGCCCGAACCCTTGGTCCTCTCCAATGCCAGGCAAGTGCTCTCTACTGCTGAGCCACCTCTCCTGTTCCACCCTTTTTATTTTTTGAAACAGGGTCTCACTAAATTGCTTACGGCCTCAATAAATTGCTGGAATTAGGCATGTGCCACCTTACCTGAATCATTCTGAGATATTTTTGGCAAACTGTAATATGGTATGAAAATACCATGAGTGGGGCTGGAGTGGTGGTTCAGTAGCTGGAGCCCTTAGCATGCACGAGGACCTGGGTTCAATCCCCAGCACCACATATACAACTAAGTGTTGGAGAAACAAATGCCAGATGAGAAAATAAATAAAATTGCTTCTTTCTTTCTGGGCTGGATCAGGTGACTAAGCAGTAGAGCACTTGCCTGGCATGCACCAGGACCTGAGTTCTAACTTCAGCACCACATACACAACTAAGTGTTGGATAAACTAAAACCAGAAGAAAAAATAAAAAAATTCTCTCTCCTTTTCCTTACCAAAAAAAAAAAAAAAAAAAAAAAAAGATTGGGGTGAGGGTGAGGGATATAGTTTAGTGGTAGAGTACTTGCTGGGCACACATAAGGCCCTGGGTTTGATTCCCATCTCAAAATCAAAACATAAAAACCTCCTAAATCGAATCCAAAGGGCCTAAACATTGAGCTTCCTATAGCTAGAAGGCTCAGCTTGCAGTACTGAGCAGTTAGTACATTGCTCTACCCATGGGTACAAGGATTTTGTGAAGAGGTAGATATTGGGGTATGAGAAAAAAAGACCCATGTTTACTTTAATAATTATCCCACTGGAGCATTAAAAACTCTGGTGAGGGTAGGAGCAGTAGCTCAGCAGTTGTAGTGCTTGCCTGGCATGTGCAAGAACGTGGGTTCATACCGCAGCATCACGTACACAGCAAAGTGTCAGAAAAACGAAAACCACATGACAAACTAAGTGAAATTGATTCTCTTTCCCTCTCTTAAAAAACAAAAACAACCCCCCCAAAAAAAACACTACTCATTACTTTCTCCCTCATTTGATTCTAGAAACTACATAGAAAGGGTTAACTCAATTATGTCTGAAAGGGAAGAATATACATAACAATTGTTTACACTATTGTTCCTAATATCAGGAGATCACAAAAGTAAGCACCTTCAGCAACTTCAGAAAAGTTAAGAGGTAGAACAAAAGAAGTTGATTGCCAATTAAGCCTCCATTTTACCATCTGAAAGGGTCTAGTGGGGAGGTCACTAGCATATCAGGACAAATAATAATCAGCTCTACCTGGTTATTGCTAAGTAGAATAAGGAAATAAACTGGCTAGAGATTTTGACTTCAAAAAGTAGCTAAAAAAATTTTTTTTTCCATTTTTGAGTGCAGTCAGGTAATTTAAAAATATCTTTTTAACTACATGGACCACATAAAATATATCTGCAGAACCTCTGGATCACCAGTTTGTGAACTTTATTCAGAGAACACTTTGCAGGGGTTACACACAAAAAATAAGTAGTCACTAAAAACAGAGGATGGCAAAAGGCTCTACATATGGGCAGACTTAAACATTCTTAGTGCACCAAAGGCAAGAGCACTGAATCATGTAAATGACTCTGAACACAGGAAAAGACATTGTCTATCCTAGGACAAATTAGGAAGCAAAGACCCTCCAGGAAGTAGGAAAGAACATAAGAGTTTAAGAAAGGAGGGAAGTCTAGGGAGTATAGCTCAGTGGTAAAATACTTGCTAGCATTCAAGGCCTTAGGTCCCATCCCCAGCGGCACAAAACAAAAAGATTTTAAAGAACAGAAAAAGCGAAAAGGAAAGGAGGGAATATCTAATTCACAACAAAAGGCCAATTTCTCTTCAGAGAATTTTATTTCAAGATAAACCATAACTTCCATCCAGACCATAACTCCAAAAAGCAAAACAAGTGTTTTGCCTCTTTTTACCCTTAGAAGACAGCAGGGCAGTGCAACCATCTCTAAAATGCCTTTGCACAGTATTCAGAAGTGATAGTCCAATCATTGAAAATGCTTCTCCATTTTCAGCTGAGGTGAGATTTGTTAGGAAATCTCTGTAACAATTTATTCATTTTCTTGGGAGGTAAGCTCCTATACTCTCCCAGGGTCTCCTGGATTGATCTCATCTTTCGTGCTTCCTGAAAGCAGAACAAACACAATATTAGTATTAAAATATGCCCTAGACTTAGTCTTCACAATGCTCCAAAGTAGACAAAGTTATTAACCAGCCCAGAGACATTTATGTAAGCAGCTTTCAACAATAGGGACTTGGGTCCAACAAATGACTGTACATCTGAAGCTACTATTAAAAGCTAGCAGTTGGGGCTGGAGCGGGTGGCTCAGCAGTTACTGTGCTTGCTTGGCATGCGCAAGGACTCGGGTTCAAACCCCAGCACTACATACACACAACAAAGTGTCAGAGCAACAAAAGCCACATGAAAAACTAAATATAAATTGTTTCTGTCTCTCTCATCTCTCTCACTATCCCTCCATCTTTAAGAAAATTGTTTATAAAAAAAAAAGGCTAGCAGTTGTCCGTGTCCCCCCTCCCCTCGCGTACACACAATGGCACACACCTACAATCCCAGCCACACCGGAGGCTGAGGCAGGAGGATTCCAAGTTCAAAGCCAGCCGTAACAACCTAGTGAGGCCCTAAGCAACTTAGCGTGACCCTATCTCAAACTAAAAAATAAAAAGGGCTGGGGATGTGCCTAGGTGGTTAAGTGTCCTTGGGTTCAACCCCTGGAACTAAAAACAAAACCAAACAAAAAACAAATAGCAATTAAGTAGAAGCTGGAAACCAACCTGTGTCACTATCTTTGTTCTATTTCAGACAACAGCTTATTTTAGCATCAATTTAAATGGGTGGTTTTCCCATTCATTACTTCCTTTGACATTCACAAAATTCTACAACGTGGATATTAATATTAACCTCTTTACATTATAGTAAAGCTAAAGTTCAGAGAAGTAAATCGTTCAAAACTGTTATTTTCCCCCACTTTGGTGTGGGTAAATAGCTCTCACATTAAAGGAAGGTCCTTTCCCGTCACCTAGCAAAAGGCATGGAGAACCTTTACTTGTATCCATCCCCCTCTTCTTTTTCCAAGAAGGCAACCCAGAAGCTGTCACCTGAGCCTTCGAAGCACAATCGAAGAAGTCTTGGATCTCTTTTCTGCACGCGTCGTCGCGGAATTCATTCTGCTTCCAGCAAGCCATCATCACCGACATCTCCGTGATACAGGTCGCCTCTGGAGGGGAAGAACTGCGGGCCGCTCAGTCACTAGACCTTTTCTTCCCCACTTCTACCCAGCCGCCCTTTATCAGCTCCGGTTCCCGTTCCGGGGCTTCCCCGACTCCGACTGCTCACCGCCCTTCTCCCGACGCCGCTCCCCGACGCGGTCTGCTAGGATGAGGGGTTTGTTGGGCTTCAGAATAGGCTTCCGCGGGTTCCCAAGCCGCGCTAGGCGACCGCGGAGGCTGGGAGTCGCCATGGCGCACTGCGCTCCCGGCAGGCTCCGCGGTGCCGTGCGTGACCCCGCGTGACCCCTACTGCTCTCCGAGCTCCGCGCGGAGCTCACTGACTGCTTGGAGCGCACTTCTTTCCCCGGTCTCCGCAGGCCTCGTACCGTTGGAGCGCCGGCGGCTCTATACCCATCCGCAGGTTAGGAGACTACGGGTTTGTACGCCGCCTAAAGCCACTCCTGTGTGGGCTCGGGGCTCTGAGGTCTGGGGACAGTGGACTTGCAGGAAAGGGCCCGGATAAGTGAGCATTCGTTTCTGGTGGTAGCTGGCTGGTCTAGAGGGTGGGAGCGTATTAAAACAGTCTTTAAAACATTAGGTTGGAGCGGGGGATATAGTTTAGTGCCTAGCTTGTTCTAAGCCCCTGGGATCAATTCCCAATACTGCAAAAATTGTTAGGTCGAAAAAATTTTCTTTTAACGAACCTTCAGAAAGTGTTTTTTAGTGTCACTCTGAAGCCACAAAGACTTAAGTTCATTTATAACAATTGCTACTTAAAATACTTTAAATATTTTATAAGATAATGGGTAGGATGAAGTTTAAATGCTTGCGCTTTCATCTTTGTTCCTCTCACCCGTCCTGTGAAGCACTTAAATTTATAGACTTGGACTTTCGGTTTTGATGCATCAGTCTTAGTTTTGTTTTGTTTGTACTAGGGATTTACCCAAGGGTGCTCAACCACTGAACTGCATCCCCAGCCCTTTCCTGTTCTGAGACAGGGTCTTACCAAGTCGCTTAGGGCCTCACTAGGTTGCTGGGGCTGGTCTCAACCTTGCCATCGTCCTGCCTCGCTGGGATTACAGGCATGCGCCATCACACCTGACTCGGACTTGGTTCAACCAAAGATGTGCCAGGAATTCTCTAAACATTTCCAAATGAGCTCAAAGGAATGTTTCTGGTAAAAGGAGTCTGTAGTTTATATGGTAACTAATATTAAGGCGCAGTGCTTACTTGGATGTATAGATCTGTTAAAATCATTTATCACTGGTAATTGGAATCACCCCTTGGTATCTGCATGGTCAGGTTTCTTCCCTTCAGTCTGTTCATGTCAGAGAAGCCTTCCTTCCCTGACTTCTCACACCCCACCATCATCAACCCGTTTCCTTCAGGGCACCTATCATAGTCTGAATTTATTGATTGTTCATGGTCTTGTCTACCTCCAACACCCATTTTAAACTGTAAGCAACATGAGAGAAGGGACCTTGTTTATCTTCTTTGCTGAATCCCCAGTCCTTAGAATAGTGCTAATAAATACTTGTTAAATGAAAAAAGGTTTGAGGCTGGAGCAGTGGCTCAGCAGTTGGAGCATTTGCCCGGCACTGCAAGGACCCAGGTTCAGGCCCCAACACCACACACACAACTAAGTGTTGGAGAAACAAAGGCCAAATAAAAAAAAATAAAATTGATTCTCTTTCTTCTTTCATTCTCCCTCTCTTTAAAATAAAAATATTTTTGCCAAGTTGCCAACTTTATGATGTCCACCCTAAAAAAGTAACCAAACTATCATAAGACACTATTTAAAAAGCAGTTTATTATACAAAATGAATCCTGAGATGATAGAAAATAGCAACACTAGCAGGAATAAAGTCATTAACCTTGTGCTCCACCCCCACATTCCAGCAGTGTAAATAACACAGACCTCTGCCAGGCACTTCTACCACCAGTAACCACAACCTGCTGCTGTGTACAGAGCAAGCTGGGCCCCTAACCACAAAAAAAATTCATATTGCTTGATTTCTCTATAGAGAAAGGGCTGCTTTTAGTAAGTACCATGTGGCCATTCCTAGTTCTTTCCCATATAGAAATGTAGCACCTGGATTGGAGCAGTTGCTCAGCGGTTACAGTGCTTGCCGGCATGCATGCGTACGCAGGTTCAAACCCCAGCACCACATACACAATGAAGTGTCAGAGCAACAAAAACCACATGAAAAACTAAATCAAATTGATTCTCTCTCTCACTGTCCCTCTCTTTTAAAAGAGAGTGAAAGAAATGCAACACCTGATTTGCCCTGCTTTTTGTGAATACTTATATAGTAATAGGAATAAGGAAGAAAGTCTGGAAAGCACTCAGCACAAAGCAGACCTGAATCTTCAGCAACAACCATTCATAATCAACTGAACTACTTTGTACATAAAAGTGCTAAAGGAATGCTAACATGAGCTGGCAGTTAGATAAGAGAGGTAAGGATGATTCTACATCTTATATAACCATCACTTACCCTTTTTATTGCACAAAATGCAATCTGAGTCTTGACCTAGGTTTGAAATTGTGCAATACGTATTTTGCACTATAAATCAAAATCTGCCCTGAAACAGATTGCAAGCTTAGAAATCAGTCCCATGTGTGAGATGTTTGTTTGTTTGTTTGTTTTGTGGGAGCAAACTATATTAAAGTATAAAATGAAGGGCTAGGGGTAGCTCAGAGGCAGAACACATGCTTATTGGCATGTTCACAGCCCTGAGTTATTCAATCCTCAGCGCCATTAAAAAATAAGAAGAACAGGGGCTAAAGCAATGGCTCCATGGTTACAGCACTTGCCTGGCATGCATAAGGACATGAGTTGAAACCTCAGTACCATGTACACAGCAAAGTGTCAGAGCAATGAAAGTCACATGAAAAACTATATAAAGTTGATTCTCTTTCTTTCTCCCTTGTTCCTCTCTTAAAAAAAAAATGAATAAAAAGAACAACTTTGGCAATGAAATCCAGCCTAAATTACAGTTTCTCTCTCTTTTTTTTTTTAGGTATCAGCAAGTGAACCCCAGGTGCTTAACCATTGAGCCACATCCCTAGCCCCCCCCCCCTTTTTTTCCTAAGAGAGAGGGACAGTGAGAGGAAGAGAGAAATAATTTTATTTAGTTTTTCATGCGGCTTTTGTTGCCCCAACACTTTGTTGTGTACATGGAGCTGGGGTTTGAACCTGTGTATTCCCGCATGCCAGGCAAGCGCCATAACCACCAAGCCACCGCTCCAGCCCTCCTCAGCCCATTTTACATTTTATTTTGAGACAGGGTCTCACTAAGTTGCTGAGGCTGGCTTTGAACTTACAATCCTCCTGCCTCAGCCTCTTGAGCCACTGAGATTATAGACTTGTGCCACTGCACCTGGCTACGGCTTTTCTTGATCACAATATTAAACACGGACGAACCCTAGTTGTTGAGGCATATAACATGCATACATATCTGATACCTATCTACATATAGATATGGATATATATATATAATTTATAATTGGATATATTGATAAGCTACAGAACTTCCCTAGTGATAATTTATTAACATATCACAACCAGTAGCTCTAAAATCCAAAGTATTCTTTCTTGTTCCACTACCCCAGAGAAAGCTCATGGTCTCCTTACTCACTAGGCCATTGTTCAAGCCACAACAATAGAAAGGCTTGGCTGCATCTCTAAATCTAAGGATAGCCAGCTACTTATGGTAGCCTAAGTTTCTTGCCTTGCCTCTTAATCTCTTTGAGTTTAGGGCTTCTGGTGGATTCCATCAAACAGCAATTCTCTGTACCATAAAACTGTATAGAAGGACATCTGTAATAGATTGAATGAAGCTGGGCTATTAATCAACTTTTTCTGCCATCATTTCCAGCCTTACTCTATCTTTGATCTAAAATAGATCGGAGCAGCACATTATTGACATGGCACATATCAGCTACTAAATCTGTTCAAGAAATGAGAAAAAATTCCAGATATGCCTTAAATAACAAGCAAACCAGCAAAAAAAAAGGGATGGCTAGGGGGCTGGAGCATTGGTTCAGCATTGCAGCATTTGCCTGGCACGTGTAAGAACCTGGGTTCAAACCACAGCACCACACACACAACGTGTTGGAGAAACAACGGCCAGATGAAAAAATAAATAAAAATGATTCTCTCCCACTCTCTTAAAATATATATATATATACAAACCTTGATAGCACAGTTTATATATCTTCATCTGAAATTGTGGGAGAGGGCCTAAAACTAGAAAAAGGCCCTTTAAAATTAAAATGTTTGGGGTCTGAAGCAGTGGCTCAGTGGTACTATGCTTGCCTAGGATGCATGGGTTCAAACCTCAGCACCATGTACACAACTGAGTGTTGGAGTAGCAAAGACCAGATGAAAACTAAATAAAGCTGATTCTCTTAAAATTTAAAAAAAAAAATGTTTGACATGAAAAGTAATGTAAATATAAAAAACACAAATCAAAGAGTTGGGCACAGTGGCACATACCTATAGTCCTGCTACTTGTAGGCTGAGGTAAGAGGATCATTTGACACCAGCAGCTGGAGACCAGCTTAGGCAATAGAGTGAGACCCCAACTCAAACAAAGCAAAGCAAAATAAAATCCCTCAGAAAACCAGAATAAAACATACCAGAGATTTTTCTTCTCTACTCATTAGTCTGTAAAACAAGAGATGAGGAAAAGAGATTAGGAAAAGTACTGCATAAGGAAGGGTTTAAGAAGTAGAGGTTTTTTGTTATTGTTGTTTTAACTTTTGTTCTTTAAGAGAGAGAGAGAATCAATTTTATTTATTTTTTTATCTGGCCTTTCTCTGACATTTAGCTATGTATGTGATGCTGGGGTTCAAACCCAGTCCTCGCACATGCTAGGCAAGTGGTTCAACTGCTCAGCCACCGCTCCAGCCCAGAACATAAAACTTAAGCAATAACCTGGCTCATCTTACCTCAAAATTAAAAGGGAGCAGTACTTTCAAACTATTTTGGACCAGCACCTTGGTAGCTTGTTTCTCAATGAACCAAGAATTGAATACTTTCATCTTTCCTTAAGAAGAACTATTGTCGCATGCTGAAACCTTGATTACACATCATTAAGATAAAATTTTAGTGGATATAACTGAACCCATTGTAAGATAATGTTTGTCTGGGCACAGTAGCAAGTGCCTCTAGTCCCAGCTACTTGGGAGGCTGAGGCAGGAGGATCACTTGAGCCTAGGAATTCAGGGTCAGCTTGGGCCATGCAGTAAGCCCTTGTCTTTTGTTTGGGGGCGGGGCATGAGGACAGTGTTTATTAAGGGCTTGTGCAGTGGATGCTTTGTATGTGTCATGATAAAATAAGATCTCCTTAGGTCTTCCACATTAAAAGCTCTTGCAAGGGCAGTTAGAAACTCTGGTTCCTTTTCATGAAGATCTCATGTAGGTAATCCCAAAATTTACTCTGCTGTGTTTCATTGTTGTGGATCATGGCAGTGAGAGCTTCCCCCTGGTCCAGACCTTGCCAATAATCTTGCAGCCACATCTCCTTCCAGCTGAAATACCAAAACAGTAGGTTATGGAACCATAACACAGTGATGAATCCTGCCTTTCTATGAGTGGAGACAAAGAAATCTTAAGCAAATATGCAGATACTGTATACTCTGCTAGGACAAGGTTCTGCTGTGAGGTGAAGGAAATGTGAGGTAAATCCAGTACTAGCCCAAATATCAGGAAGTAAGCCACAAACCCAAAGGTATTACACAGCACCCAACGAGTTAGAATTCCTGACTTGCCAGCTCCTGACTCCCAAATGTTGGGGGAGTTAAGAGGCAGGACCAGTTTATACAAATAGTAACCTTCCCAAGGAAAACAAGGAAAGGTCTTCAAATAGTTATATTTTAAGTTTCACCTTTACATCGATAATCAAAATGAAGATGCAGTGGTGTCTAGTGTCCAGAAAAGACATAACCTGAATATTTTCTTATTATTTTATATTTTCACTCCAATAAATCATAGTATGTTCCACACAGATACAAATTACTTGGTGGAAGAATCCTCCACCAGAAGGAAACTGTGCCAGCAGCATATATAAGCAGCCCTCTGCTGCCATCCAATGTCCAAGTCAGCTTCCACAGGCCATTCTAGCTACCTCTGTCCCTCAAGTGCAGCTTTAACATTTTCCCACTCCACATCCCATGAAGACCTTGTTTCCCAATGTTCCCATGTTCTGCTAACTACTACAATTGATTACTCACTTCTCTTCCAACCACACTTGCCAAATCATTGTTAATTATTAATCTTATGGAAGCATTCCTTCAATTCTGTCTAGGATGAACATAATTTATTATCTAAATCAGGGTGCTTTTTTTTTTTTTTCTCCCAGTACTCTGGGAAAAACTCTACCACTGAGCTACATTTCAGTTCTTTTTTATTTTTTAATTTTGAAATAGGGTCTAAGTTGCTGAAGCTGGCCTCGAACTTGCCATCTTGCCACCTCAGCCTCCCAAGTTCCTGGGATTACAGGCATGCACCACACTGTGCCCAGGTCAAATCAGGGTACTGTTAAAGAGTAAAAGCGGGGTGGCTGGCTGGAGCGGTGGCTCGGTGGTTACAGCGCTTGCCCAGCATGCGCGAGTACACGGGTTCAAACCCCAGCAACCATGTACACAACTAAGTGTCGGAGCAGTGAAGGTCACATGAAAAACTAAATAAAAATTGATTCTCCCTGTCTCTCTCATTTTCCTTCTCTTTAAAAAAAAAAGGAGTGAAAGGGGGGCTGGAGCAGTGGCTCTGCTCTTATGGTGCTTGCCTGGCATGCACAGAGTACATGACTTCAAACCCCAGCATCACGTACACAACGATGTCTCAAAGCAATGAAAGCCACATGAAAAACTAAATAAAAATTGATTCTCTCCTTCTATCTTAAAAAAAAAAAAAGAGCGAAAGGGACTGGAGAGGTGGCTTAGCAGTACAGCACTTGCCTGGCATATACAAGGACTTGGGTTCAAACCCCAGCACCACATACAAAACTGTCAGAAAACCAAAAACCAGATGAAAAAAATAAATAAAAATTGACTCTCTCTCACCTTTAAAAAAAAAAAGTGAAAGGAAGGTTGGACATGTAGCTCAGTGGTTGAGTTAGCATGTGAGAGGCTCTGGATCTGATCCCTAACAATGCAGATATGTGTACACATACACACACACACACACACACACACACACGAAAATAAATGCTATTAATTGATTATGCCTGGTTTACAGGTATAAAAACTGATTACTGCAGAAAAATACCCTTCAAAATGCTGGGAATGTCGCTCAATGGTGGAGTGCTTGCCTACCACACAAAAGTTCAATCCCCGCCATCACAAAAAAACAAAATTTAAAAAGGTTCATTTCCGTCAGGCATGGTGGTGCACTCGTGTAATCTCAGCAGCTTGGGAGGCTGAGACAGGAGTATGGTGAGTTCAAAAGCCAGCCTCAGCAACTTTCTAGGCCCTAAGCAACTTAGCAAGACCCTGTCTCAAAATAAAATATAAAAAGATCTGGGGATGTGGCTCAGTGGTTAAGCACCCCTGGGTACCCCTCACGCCAAAAAAAAGTTCATCTCTGTATTCCCCATCACACCAAATGGAAGGTGTTCAAATTGCAGAGTTGATTTTTCAGGACAGCCAAAACCCCTGAGCCTGATATACAGGCTATTTATAGTCTTGCCCCGATTTATCTGGCCAACTTTCTTTCCGCCTCATCACTGTCTGCACAGGCCCTCTGCTCTGGTTCAAACCTTTTTTTTTTAACCACTATTGCAGTCATTGTCCACATAAATTAATTCTCATGTGTTGTCGCCTTGAATTATATTCTACATCTTTACTCAGCCTTTTCTTCCCCCCCCTCCCCAGGGCTGAGGACCGAACTCATGCTAGGCAAGCGCTCTGCCACTAAGCTAAATCCCCAACCCCTCAGCCTTTTTATTTTGCCTTGTTTCCCCAGTTACTCTTGTTGACACCTTAAAGGCAGGCTGAGCCCACGCTGTAATTTCCTCATACTCTCCTCAGCACCCAGTGCTAATTCCTTACGGTAAGCAAGGAAGTAGATGATTTGACAGCTGTACGGAACACCAGCAACTCCTACCTGTCATTCTCAGGAATCTCTTCCACGCTGCCAAAGCCAGGTCTGGGCACTGGGCAGTCCATGTGTGCAGGCTGCGCAATGTGAGGCTCAGGGACAGGGATGTCCCCAGGAGAGGCTGCATGGGCTTTTGCGGCGTCCAGCCGAGCCAATTCGTGGTCACAAACGAAGCACTCGAAACCGTTCAGGTAGTTAGGCAGCAGAGGATCATTCACTCCCCACTCCCGGTCTTTCAAACTGTCCAGAAGGAACTGGTTGGTGATGCCACCGGGTTGCTTATATTCCAAGTATTTTATATATTCCATATCATTCTTGTCCAGAAAGTCAATAAATTCTGCCAGCTTCTGAGGAGACTCAAAATCGTCAATAAGGATGATGGAACGGTTGTTCGGCATCCAGTCCCTCACAGACGGAGAGCCGCGGTACACAGGAACAGCACCCAAGTGCATCGGGCGCCACAGTTTTTCTGTCATGTAGTCGTTGCAGATGGCATTTTCGAGGGCCAAGTGGAACTTATAGCGGGACAAGAAGGCCAAGAGCTCTGGATCCTCGGTGGTGGCCGTAGCTGTGTCCCGCAACCGCGCACTGGGCAGCTCCCGGTTTTGCAGGCATTTGCCGTAGGAGTCCACCTGAGCGGGGTACAGTACGGCAGTCAGGAGGGTTGGGCGTGTGACCCTGGGCTCCGCCCGCCCCGCCCCCTCCCTGCCGCGCGCCCCCTTCACCCACCCGGATGTAGCGCATGAGCTCGCGCACATAGCGGTCCCTGTCCGCAGGCACATCGCAGTGGGACTGCAGATAAACAAGTGGTGCGTAGCCGCGGCGACGCCACTCCGCACGCTCCTCGAGCGGAGGCGCCGCACGGCGCAGATAGGAGGTCCCGGGCAGCCACTGCAGCGGCAGCGGGTAGTCCGAGTGACGGCTGAAGGTGGCGGTAAGATTGAAGAGGCGGATGCCTGGGGTGTGGCTCAGCAAGAAGTTGTTGAGGGGCGACTCCTCGTGCAAGAGCGCCCAACTCTGGTGCGCCAGGCGCGGTAGCGGCGCGTCAGACGCGCGGAAGTCGGTGCCATAGAACAGCAGCGCGCGCGTCTGCGAGTTCCCCCGCACACGTCGGTCGCGGGACGCCACGCATGCGCCGCGCGCGCACTCGATGCGTTCCGAGTCGCCCGAGAAGTGGGGAAATAGACCAGGGCTCCACCACAGGAGCACCGGCAAGTCCGCCGTTTCCTGCCCGCTCCACCGCAAAGTCCCGGGGCTGCGCGCCACCCCCACCGCACCCAGGGCCGAGTGCGGTCGGAAAACCGCGCCATCCCATGGTTCCACCCACTCCGCTTCCCCTCCCGCCTCTCCCTCCGCCTCAGGGACCGAGCCGTTGGCCGTACAGATACTAAGTACCCCGAGGGCAGCCAACACAGCCCGGGTGCGGCAGGCCGCCATGTCCATTCAGGCACCCGGCGCCCTCGGACAGCGAAAGACCCCGCCCCGCGGAGAGCAGCGACCGGACGAGGTCCTACGCCACCGGGTCACGCGGCGCATGCGCAGGTCCAGGAGCGCGTAACAGAAGACATTACTAGTAAAGATGAGGCTACTGGTTACATCTTATTTTATTTCTTTACAAATTAAAGATGCATTGAAAAATAAACCAATGAAGAGAAATGAGAGGTCCAGAGCAGGGGCATCCCAGGCTGGAAGCAGGCAAGCTTGGCTACCGTCAATCCTAGCCCTTGTCCTGCCCCAGCCAGTTGGGGTTGGAAGGTAACTGTCAGCCACTCAGTCAATACCAAAGCCCAAGTGGTGTCCCCGCAGAAGGGCACAGGGTCCCAGCCACCTGTGTCTCCCCAACAACCCCTGGCTCGAAGAAGCGGCGCTGCCAGTGGAAGCCGAGTGGGATGTGGGCTGGCTCTGTGAGGTATTGCAAGTTGATGATCAGGCTCCCTACAGAACCATCCAGTGTGAGCCTCTCCAGCTGCAAAGGAGGCTGGTACCTCTCCCAAGTGTTAATATATTTTGCAATTCCCAGGCTTATTCATCTCTGACAACGTGTCTCTATCCACGAAGTAATCACCAGTCATTGCGAGGGAGACAGCACGAAGAGCGGAAGCTGAGAAAGCTAATCAACCACCCTTGTAACTGTGATTTGGCTGTTGACCTCCAGGCCCAAGAAGGACCAACCACTTTTCTCTCCACCACCTATGGTCTGTACCCCAGCTCTTGTGCACCTGTATGTGTTATCCCTAATATAGGAAGTTGATGACACTGAGCTGAATTAGCCACCCCTGTAGTAATCCTGGGATCCCCACTCATTCCTGCCTGCCCCTCTCCTCTCAAGAGGCTGGTCCATAGGGACGTAAGATATTGCCAAGGTCTGGGTGCTTCCAAACCCTCAACACCGAATCATATACAGTAAACTGAGAAACTACATTCATTACGACAGGATTAGCAGGAAAAGGAGGATAGAGTGAGGGGACAGGGGCACCTTCCATCAGCAGGACATGACAGAGTGGTAGGATACTTGAGCCCAGAAAGGTGTCTCCTTATATCTCCCCCTCCCCGCAAAGAGACTGAGGTCAGCTTACATGACTTATAAGATATGGAACTGTCCCAATTTCTCTGCCATCCTGGGGTACTTTCTGGAAGCTGGCCTGAGACCCTATGCCATTTACCCACTTGCTTTTAGCTCAGCAGCTGCCGAATCTCCTTGTGCATATGACAGAGAAAGTCCACATAGGATGCTCCCCCACTCAGGCTCTTGTCTTCCACCAGAAAGTGCTTGAACAGCATTTCCAGCTTATCTTCTTGTTTCACCACGATAAGCTATAGCCAGAATGCAGGATCATGAGGCAGGGCCAAAGGAAATGAAGCATACCCAGAAATCTCACAACCCACCCACTCACTCCCTCCCCAGCCCACTTCCAGTTGACAACTTGACAAAGCCAGAAATTATCTAAGTGTGGTGGCTAATACCTATAATCCATTTACTTGAGAGGCTTAGGCAGGAGGATCTCCTACATTCACAATGCCAGCCTCAGTAACTTAGTGAGACCCTCAAAATAAAAAATAAAACATCCTAGAGATGTAGTTCAGTAGTAGAGATCCCCAGGTGCAATTGCTAGTACCACAAAAAAAAAAAAAAAACAAAAAAACAAAAAAAAAACCCAGGGTTCAGAGCAGTGTTACCTTCATGTACCGTGATCTCTGTGCCCTTAAGCTATCAATGAGGCCACGAACCTTCTTGGACAGTGGATTATCCAGAACTGGCAGAACACTCTGGAACACAAAAGTCATTCCTCTTTATGATAAAGGACTCTGAATTCAGTCAAGAAGGTGGGCAGCACAGATTTATGCATCAACTGAAACAAACTTGGGAAGAATGACAGTACCCTCCCTTCCCCATAAGTGATCCCAATTATGTAAAGGGGCTAGTACACTAACTTGATTGGCTCCCACTCACACCACAAAGTGTACTTCCACACCCATATTCTCCTTGACTCCCTGTCCTCACCAAGCCACTGGTGATCTGACTGAAGGAAGAGACGTTGAAAAGGCTCTGGACAACACCCTGTTGGACACTTGCTCCCACCCAGAGAAAGAGGTTGAGCCCATTCTCCAATAAATATATATCGCCATTGCTTAGACGTTCTTCAGATGCTCGAATTGCTGGTGGTTCAGTGGTACACTCAATGGGAGACTTTGTCTAGACAAAAGGACAGGAGCAAAAGGTTACCAATCACCGTAAGACACGCCTGACCCCTTCACACATACATACACACAAAACTGAAAAAGATAAGTCCCCAGACACCTCCCATTCTGGGTCTCTATAATTCACTGTGAAATGTACATGAAAAAACAAATTCCTTTCTGTCAAACACTGGCACTATTTCTCCCCCACCTACACTTCTTCCTTCTAGGGGGCCCTTTTCTCAGCACAGTGTCTCAAACCCCAACCCTCAATCGCACCAATGGTAGGAGACGAGGATAGAAGAAGACATTGGTCTCAGCCACATCCATGGAGGTAACCAGCTGTCGGACATAGGCACGGTCATCAGTAGTGACTTCAGCTCCAGGCTGTAGGACATCACTCTTCAACACACAGTTCAGGTAAACTGGGAGTAGCTTCATGCACTCAGGAAGGATCAACTATGGAGTTTATTCAAATAAAATCAGTGATCAAGAGAAATCACTCCTAAGTGCTAAACTTTGTCCCAAGAACCCCTCCATTGATGTTTGCCCCACCTGTCCTGCAGAGGAGGGACTGGCACAGTTCTTTCTGTAACAGGCCAGGATCTGGGCACACTGGGTGATAAGAGTGTCACGTACAGACTTCACAGGGCTGTTAAGGACACCCCGGTATGCTGGATGGGGAAGGGAGAACAGCAGTCACTGGTCAGCCACCTATCATATAAACCTTATAACCATCAGACCTATGTGGGAATGCTGAATTGTTGACTGTCAGGCGTTTCTCTCAGCCCCAGTCCCACCCCCTCCCCTGTCTCTATCCTCACCAAATTTGGCCATGTAGTTGATGAGTGTGTCAGTCTCACAGTTTCGATACAGATCAGCCAGCAGGGTGCAACAGTTCAGTGCCAGGTTGTGGATGCGGAGCCGACGCTGCCCTGCACAGCTGGTATAAAGCAGGGCACACTAAAGGAAGGGAGAGAAGGAAAAACTCATATCCCTCCCTTATAGAAGTCCTCTGGAAAAAATTGTCCCTTTGCTACATTATTAAACTACAAGAAAGGCATAAGCCAGCCCGCCCCCAGCCTCTTCTTTCAATCCTCTACCTGCTTCTCACCCAGCACTACCTCCCTAGCCCCTGCCTCCCGCCTGCCACCTGCAGGAGTGCTCCACTCTCTTCATTGAGCCGATCATCATGCTTGAACTCCACAGTCACTGTCTTGTCCCCATCTAACCCCGCCAGCTCCACATCTGTTGTGTTGCTCATGTAGAATGCTCCAAAGAAATCTACAGCACGGATACCTGAGGCCACATAGTGACAGGGTCAGGACTAAAGGTATGACAGGTACCACATGCTTTCCTCTCAGATTTAACCCCCCACCTATTCTTCAACCAGGACTGACCAGTGCTTGTGCGGACCCGCATCACAGCATCAAAGCCAACAACCTTCTGTACATCACGACGCAGGTCACTGAGGAACCGTTCCTGATCATTCTCCACCTGCAGTCGCCCAGGCCCAGAATCACATCACTAACCACATAATTTACAGTCACTTTTCCTGTACCCCTTCCACTCCATAAGCCTGCTTAATTGTAATAACAATAACAAGAACAGTAAAGGTGATTAACAATGACATCAATGATAATGATAGTTTTTAAGCACTTATTACATGCCAGGAGCCACAGAGTATTTTACATATAATTACTTAATTCTGTAGACAAATTCTACTAGTATTAAAACCTCATTTTTTAGATGAAGGTACAAAAGAAGGGATAATAAGTTTATCCTAGGTCATAGCACTAGTACACGATGGGGCCAGAATATCAACCCAAAACTGACAGCAAGGCCCATGATCCTGACCACCACACTCTCAGAGCTCCCTTCTTTACATTCCTCCAGCACAATTCCTATTAATAAGTCAGCAGCTAATAAGCCTTTCCACATGTAAACAGTCATTCCAAGCCCTGCTGTTTCCTGCAACCCAGAATCCCAAACCATACCTGAAAGCAAGCATATTTGTAGACAGAGCCACCAGTGAGTTGGGGCACAACAGAGAGCGTGGCCACATCCACATACTGGTTAGGGAAGAGAAAGAGGTCTACACAGCAGCCTTGAGCCACACACTCTTTGGCCAGAGTCTGATAGGAACCTGTCTGAGGCTGGAACAGAGTCTGTGGAGGAACAGAAAAAAGTGTTCAAATTTCTCAGCTGTTCCCTATTTGAAAACTGTATATGTAATATGAGATACTCAAATAATTGTAAGACTTCAGATCTACTGCCTAGAAATTTACAATAGTAGTACAAAGTTTTCTTTAAAAAAAAATTTTTTTGAGGGAGGAACCAGGGATTGAACAAACCCAGGGTGCTTAACCACTGAGCCACATCCCCAGCCCTTTTGTTTTTTAATTTCAGACAGGGTCTCACTAAGTTGCTTAAAAATTAGGGCCTCACTAAATTGCTGAGACTGTCTTTGAACATGTGATCCTTCTACCTCAGCCTTCTGAGCTGCTAGGATTATAGGAGTGTACCACCATGGCCAGAAATGCAAGGCCAGCCTTGGCAACTTAATGAGATCCTGTCTCAAAAATATACCAAATAGGGGGCTGGATCAATGGCTCAGCGGTTATAGTGCTTGCCTGGCATGCGCAAGTACACGAGTTTAAACCCCAGCACCCACGTACACAACTAAGTGTCAGAGCAATGAAAGCCATGTGAAAAACTTAATGAAGATTGATTCTCTCTCTCTCTCTCTCACTGTCCTTCTCTTAAAAAAAAAATGTTTAAAAAAATATATATACCAAATATAGCTCAGTGGCAAAGTGTCTTCAGGTTCAATCCCCAGTACTACTCAAAAAAAAAAAAAAAAAAAAAAAAAGAATACACAAGAGGCTTTGGGCCTAGCAGAAAGTTGTGGGAGCAGTGGAACAGGTACAGGTTGGCAAGGCCATGGGTTCAATTCCCAGTACCACACATACAAAGAGAAACGGGAAGAGTCACCACCTTTCCCTCTGATGGAAAGTCCTCCCCCTGCCCAGTCTCACACCTTTTCCTTGTCTGTGTTGATCAACTTCCTGTCATCTCTGTTCTTCAGCTTCCCTGGGGCCTCTGCAATGGGCAAGGATGTATGGAACAGAAACAGCTTCCCCGCACACTCAGCAGCCTAGGAAACAGGACAACACTACTTTTTCATTTTTTATTCATTTATTCCTTCCCTCATAATTTACTAAGCACCAACTAGGTCAGAAAATCTGACTTGATGGACACTAAAGAAACAGAGGCTATATCCCATGGGGTAAGATGGTCAGAGGAAAGCAAGGCTGAGGTGGTTGCCAGGGACTCTAGCCTTACCTTCAGAGCCTCCATCCCAGCCTGGATAACCGGGGCAAATACTGTCTCTGTCTCTCTTGTGTCTGCAAACATTTCTGGAATCTGATCCAATAAGCTAAAGAGATAGGCAGGAAATAACCAAAATTGCTATTCAGATGTATATGCTTCAGTTCTAAATTCTCTGAAGAATCATCTAGCCACCCCAGACTGAAAACTCCTGAAGCCATAGCCCCTGTCCACCTACTGACCCCTCTGCTCAACTTGCTGGCCTTCTATAGTTGTACCTTCCCCACTCTCCCTTCACCCCCACAATCTGGCTCTTACCTGGTGATGACTGCTCGAGACTCATTGACATTGACCAGGAAGCCATCCAGCAGTGGCACAAACATGTCAGCCACATCAGATACAACCATCATCTGTGGCTGGGCCAATGAACTCTTCACATTGTAGAAATGGAGCACCTTATTGTAGGTGACAAAGCCAACGCGGATTGCTGATTCTTCTGCTCCTCCCTCCCTGTAGATGAAAATATTTGTTACCCAGACTTGCCACCTTCTTGACTACCCACAACTTCATGAGATCAGGCTTCATCTGCTCAGTCAACCCCGAAAACCCACCATTCATCAAAGGAAGTACGTTAGCTCCATAACTCTCACCTAGGTAGGTAGTCTAACAGTGACTTGAGCTCCTCACAGAGGAGCCTAACAAGACCAGTCCTGATGGCATTGTAGGAGACATCAATCATAAAGATGAAGGCAGGAGGGCTGGGGAACTTATTGTTCTGCAGAGGAAGGAAATGGGGGGAGAAGGGTATGGTAAGGAGGCCAGATGACCAGAAAGCAGTCAGCATCAAAAGGGACCACAAAAGGGTAAGGGAAATGATAACAGCAACTCTGAGCTGTCTCATCATTATCCTCCACCCATTGCTCCTCCCCTACTACATTCCCTCACCTTGCAGTAATCTACAGTGGCCAAGAATTCATAAGAGCCCAGGGATAGCTCAGGACGGTCATAAGCATCCACACGTTTGCCGGTATGATCCAGATGTTGAAAATACTGGGGGGGAACTGTGGGGAGTATGCAGTGTGTTACTCAAAAGTCCACTCTCAAACTTAGTACTCTCTGGCCCTAGATGAACTGCCCCATATCACTCCAAGGCCCCATATCCCCACATATGCCCTACTTCCCCAGCTCCTGAAATATGGACTCTCATCTATCTAATTAGAGAACAGTGAGATGCAATCAAGATATCCCCTCTGAATCCCAGTCTCTGTGAACATACCATCATTGATACAGCTGCAAAAGCAGCACTGGAAGCGCCTCCCTCCCTCGATGAACTGCATGAAGGGGCACATGTACGCTTTACAGCGATTGCAGCGCAAAGGGCCAGATTCCCCATGGTCCACAACATATGGCGAAGCCTAAGGAGCAAAGGGGAGGGGCTCAGACATGGAGGGGAAGCTATGGTGGGTTCAGATATGTGGCAACAGATGAGGAGAAACAACCTGGAGGAAGAAGGGGAATGGCTCAGATATTTTGCCTGGGGAAGGAGTAGAGTGGAAAGAAAAGAGGACAAATGATGAGGGTACTGATCACAGGAAAATGTCCCTCCTAAGAATCTAAATTTCATAGTTTGCACTTCTTACTCCATATTCCAAAATGATTTTCATTCTGAAAAAAAGAAAGACTGTAAAACTAGCCATAGCAAGTCAAGAGCTTCCAGAGACACGTGAGGAGAAAGTCAAACCTTATCCAAGATTGTTGTTTCTGGCACTATCTTCATTCCCTTCCACTCCTGCCCTAGGGATCTTGATTCCTCCTTCCATCCCAAAGTATCTATGATACTTCTCCCCTTTCACCCAGAATAGAATTCTGATACCTACTGATGTCCCCAGCAGATGTCACCCAAGAGATAAGAGACCAGTGTGCTACCATCCCCACTGGGACCCAGAAAGAAGAAGAGAGAAAAACAGAGGAAGACAGAGAAAGAAGCAGACTATAAACTGAGCCTTGGGCTTCCAGTTCTAGGGAACTCTAAAGTTAGATAAGTTAGGAATGAATATGAGGCTTTCAAGGCTTAGAAGTGCAACTGATTAGCTCTTCTTTATCGCACTGGTTCCAGGTACTGGAGTGACAGATCAGGGCCCAATCCAGGTGAGAGATGGAGTACAGGATAATATGCCTTTCTTCTATATAATGTCCTAACATTCCTAACCTATGCAGGGTGACAGGATAGTCTATAAGAAAAACAGAATTATATGCTTCTCATCATCTGGAGAAGATCATGCAATGAGAGGTTCCTAAATCCAGATGTCTTCACCCTACAAGTTGGCCCAGCTTCTTTTTATAAGGTTTGTTTCTCCCATGAACACTGATCCACACAGCAATTTCTTGAACTTTTTCTATCATCCCTACCATTCTCTCCAGGAGTGAGCTCTGGGAAAGAAAGCTTCTGAAGATATTTGCCCTTCCTGTCCAACCAAGATTTCTTCTATCATGCCAGCGAGAATCACATCTAGGAAGATGCCTTATTTTCCCGCCATCCCTTTAATTATATTCTAGCCCCTTCCCTGACTTACCTCCTCTGGGGGCAGCCTTGCCAGTGGTTTGATGACAGCTGCCAGGGGCACCTGAGCCTGCTTTGCCATGTCAGATGTGCAAGGGATATTATAGGATGTGCATCGGATGTATCGGGGACTTGCATTCCCTGAAGGAGGAGGTAGATGACCTCAGATCAGTCATATTACATATCCCTCCAGATACTAGATCTGCAATGATGATTCACTGACTGACAAAAGCTCCATCTACAAGCTGATAACCTTGTACAAAATGCCCCCATAGAGAGGAGTTAACACCTTTCTCACCTTGGTCTTTCACCAGGAAGTTGGTGGTGACTAAGGGTGGCACCTGGCCCCGTACACCAGTAACAAATGGCTCTGAACCCCGGTTGTTCCTGTCATCTTCAATGACCTGAATCTGCAGGGAAGAAGTGAAATGAGTGAAGTGATAGAAAAAAATGAAGTGACAAGTCCCAGAGTGCCAGGAAAAAGACAGGCAAGAGCCACTGCACAGGAATTAGCAATTTGCCGAAGAACACCTCATGCACCAGGCCTGCTCTCCTTCTCAATACCATATCAAATGCCACAATGCCAAACTTCCATTCTAAAGCCAACAACAAGATGCTGGGCAGGCCACACTAAGAATGAGCTTCTTGATGAATTGTCCCCTGAGCACCAATCAATGATGAAGACCCTCTTATTCCTCCCACTTCAGGAAAGCTCCAGCTCTGATTATAGACCTATAGACCATCAAACAAGGTTAGCTTCTACTGCCTTCCCCATCAAACCTCCCCCACCAAGGCTCCTCCCCAAGATGTGTTGAGTCAGAGCAGGAAAACAAGATGGCAATAACCATGTAAAAATGAATCTACCTGGAATGACTCTACACTCAACAAAATTAACAAGAGACGGGTAAGGAAAGGATTAAACAGAAATGATCATCAGGTAAGGTGAGGAAGCAGATGCTGCCTTCCTTTCAGGTAAGCATCAGTGTGTATATATGGGAGGAGAGGATAAGTACCCAATTCTTAAAGCCCAATCCTCAGTGCCCCACCCGCATTTTGACAAACACAAAGGAGTGGGAGGAAAGGATATGCAAAGCTGATAACTAGACCTTTGTGCAGGTTGGTGATCTTTGGTCAGTTACTTCAAGATGAGTTTGGTAAAGCCAGAAAAAGTAAAGGGCAAATAAAACTCTATCCCACAGCAGAAAGGTGAAGCTTAGAAATACAGCAAAGTCAAAGACTCGCCAGATGAGAAAGTGGCCCATACTTTCCCAAACAAATAACCCCTCTCCTCTAAGAAGTACCAGTTTGGGATATGATGAACGTATACATTAGCAGCCACCTACCCAAATGTTTCTCCACATAGGCTGTAGACCAATCAAACCCAAAATGGAAGAATCTACTGCTTAGCTTTGTCCTGTTCCATCACATGTCACACACAGGGTCCTGGAAGAGCCAGTTATAGGACTAAAATCCAAGCTTAACTTTCCACCTGGCTCCACCCTTAGAGCCTGACTTTCTACCACCCCATACTCAAGGAACAGCTAATAGTTTGCTACCTCTTCTTTACATGGTGACTTGAGGCATGCATATCCTTCAGCTTGTAAAAGTGAGGATTTAGAAGGGCTAAGGGAAGAGTATGGACAGGGATGGACATGGTGAATGAGGTGAAGATGAGGTCACAGGCATGCATGGATGGTATTAACACAGGGATGACACACACACACACACACCCCCTGCACTTACTGGACTAGGAATGGCATCAGGGTCTATTCTGTGCCTGGTTTTCTGCTGAGGAGGCAGCTCATTAAGTTGCTTTTAGTGTTTTAATAATAAAGGCAGCAGGGGAATACAGGGAGGGAGACAAAAGAACAAGAGGCAGATGTTACTTCTCTCAACCCTGATGAGTTAGACTTGAACAGCTGAAGCCCAAATCAGACTGCTGAAATCAGGCCCCCTCTACATCTGAAATTCCAAGTCTCTCGGCCCAACAGAGGCCATAGTAACTCGAACTATGATATAGCAAGATAAGGAAGCAGACCAAACAGGAAGCAAGCAGGGCTTCATAGGGAGGGGCTGAAGGGAGAAACCTTAATGAAGAAGAGGAATACCCCCTCCAAACACCCATCAAGGACTCTTCTTATGCTGAAAGAATCCTCCCTCACATCCAACCACACTCTTTCCCACTATGAAGGAGGAGAAAGGAAAGAGCTGCTCCATCTTCCCAAGTTACCCTTAGCCAATCACCATGGTGATTCCCCAAAAGAAGAGGAAAGAGAACAGAATGGATATGACAATGGCTAAGCATGGTGAGGTAATTGACATAGTAATGTTACAGACAGGACTATAAAGTGGCCCCTACTTGGGAGTACAGTCTCAGCCTGTATTCTGAATCTGATAAGGGGAGCCCAGGGATTCTAGTAACTGGCTCTAAGGGTGAGATTTACCCTCTTCCTTGGAGGCGCAGTTTCCCCAGTAAGACTGTCCTTGTACCATGTAGATCACTTTTTCCCATCTATCTATATAGGAGGGACCTACCAATCTTGGGCTTCCTCATGCAACACTGTCCAAGTAGAAGCAGAAAGGAACCAGTGTGGCTTTCCTGTTCTGAGCACCAAATGTCAGAGAATTCCCACCTGCCCTACCCATTAGGAAGAATGTTATCCTACTAGATCTATGAATAAGACCCAGGTACTACTCCACAAAATATCAAAGGTGACCATGTCTGTCCAATAGTAAGATTGGACAACCCAGAGCTCAACCCAGAGCTCCACTGACACTGCTTTGGCTTCCCTTCCTTCCCTGTGTAGCTATGGAGTAAAACTGTCCTCAAAGAATCCTGAGCTGGGGATGGAGTAGTGGCTCAGTGGGTAGAGTGCTTGTCTGGCATGTGCGAGGACCCAGGTTAGAACCCCAGCACCACATACATAACTAAGTGTCAGAGAAACAAGGAGCAGATGAAAAATATAAACAAAATTATAAAATTCAGTCTCTCTCTTAAAATAGAAAAGATAATCCCTGCACTTAGAAGGCACAGTGATGTATGTCTATAATCACAGCAATATGGGAGTCTGAGGCAGGAGGATCACAAGTTTGAGGCCAGCCTCAGCAACTTAACACCCTTTCACAAAATAAAAAAGGGCTGAAGATGTAACTCAGTGGTAGAGTATCCTTGGGTTCAATCCCCAGTACCAAATAAATAATTAAAAATAAAAATTTTAGGGGCTAGAGAAGTGGTTCAATGGTTACAGTGCTTGCCTGGCATGCACAAGGACCTGGGTTTGAGCCCTAGCACCATATATACAACTAAGTGTTAGAGAAACAAAAAAATAAATAAAACTGATTCTTTCTCTCTCATTCTCTCCCTCTTTTTTTTTTTTTTAAGAGAGAGAGAGATAGGGAGGGAGAGAGAGAGAAAGAGAGAGAAGAGAATCAATTTTACTTAGTTTTTCATGTGGCTTTTGTTGCTCCAACACTTCATTGTATGCATGGTGCTGGGGTTTGAACCTGTGTCCTCACACATCCCAGGCAAACGCTGTAACTGCTGAGCCACCACTGTAGCCCCTCTCCCTCTCTCTTAAAAAAAAAAAAAAAATTAAATAAAATAATAAAGATTAAAAATTTCTGGAACTGCAAGTTCTTACTCAAAGAATTAAAAATTATATGTAGGTTTTAGGCCTAAAAGATGATGATAGTACCAGGGTATCTAGGTCAGTCTGCTTATTTGGCAGATACAAAACCATTTCCCAGGACCATATAAGCATCTACTTACAGGGCTGGGGATGGCATCAGGGTCCAGGCGCTTAGGAGGCAGTGGCTGAGGAGGCCCAGGCTGACTGCCAAAGGTGGGTGCTCCAGGATAGGGGCTTCCATAATTGGGCTGAGGGCCCCGGGCCGGTCCAAAGGAACCTGAAAGACAAGAGCACAGTGTGATAAGCTCAAAAATCCCCTCCCTGCTGGGTATGGTAGCATATATCTATAATTCCAGAGACTTGGGAGGCTAAGGGATGAGGATCTCAAGTTTGAGGCTAGCCTCACCAACTTAGCAAGACCCTGCTTCAAAATAAAAAAATAAAAAGAGCTAGGGATGTAGTTCAGTGGTAAAGTACCCCATGGGTTCAGTTCAATCCCCAGAACCCAAAAAAAAAAAAAAATTTCTCCCTGTATCTTAAGGACTCAGGGAAATGACTAGACTCCTATAAACATAGAATTATTATTATTTTTAAGAAAGAGGGACAGTGAGAGAGTAAGAAAGGAGGAGAGAGAGAAACAAATTTATTTAGTTTTTCATGTAGCCTTTTGTTGCTATAACACTCAGTTGTGTACGTGGTGCTGGGGTTCGAACTCAGGTCCTCCCGCATGCTAGGCAAGCTCTGTAACCACTGAGACACTGCTCCAGCCCCTAAACATAGAATTATAAGGAACACTAATCCCTAGGGAAGCCATTCATAGGATGTCTGAACTAAAGGAAAAAATAATGTCTTGTAAACCTCACATCCTAGTAATGATATCCTGGAGTTATCCATCTACCTCACCACTTAACATGGAATACTAAAAACACCCGAAATGCTGAACCCTTTGGCTTCTTAGAGCTTGGGAAAAACTCACCATTTTGTTGCAGCTGATAGCCTGGCTGTTGGGAGGAGTGCATAGGTGGTGGGGGTCCTGGGGGCCCAGTCATCTGGGAGCCAGGGGGCAGAGCTTGAGGAGGAGGTGAGGATACATGGTTGGGCTGGCTCACTGGGGGTCCCCCAAAACCCTGTCCAGGCAGGACTGGACCAGTCATAGAAGGCATTCGAGGACCTCCTGAATTTGGGGGTGTGAAGCTGGAGGCCAGTGGTGGGGCAGATCGCTGGGTAGGCTGGACTCCTGGATGACCTTGGGCCTGGCTAAGGGGAGGAGCCTGGCCCTGAGGATAGGAGCCATAAGGACCAGAGTTAGGGAAACTTCCTGAGGCTGAGGCCAGTGATGTTGGTGGGCCTGAGAAATAAAAGAGGTAAAGTCAGAAGTCATTCTGTATTCTTGTTTAGTAAATCACTTCTCTTTCCACAAAAGAAGGGCAAGTATGACTAACCCATTTCTGGGTCTCAGAGGTACAAGAAACAAAAGGAAAATAAAAGGGATTCAGGTATACTCCCAGAAACTAATACTTCTGAAAAGAAGGAGACAATAACATTCCTATGGTCACTTCTACTTACCATAGCCCAGCCCCGAAGGGGGAGGGGGTGGAGCCATAGCACCACTGATCTGCATTCCAGCCAGCTGTGCAGTCACCTGTGCACTTGTTGGAGGAGGGCCATAGGGCTGAAGCACAGCTGGCTGGCTGACCACAGGGGCCAATGGGGACCCAAATGACTGGGACCCAGGGAGCCTGTAAAAATAAGGAAAGCAGAAGTGACTAGTGGGCTGGGTGCTCTTCAAAGCTGGAAAGAGCTCTACATCTTGCAGGAACCCTCACTGTTTTCTGGCATCTTACGTTTACCCTGAATATTTCTATGTTTCATACTTGTATAATTTTTAGTAAATTACATTCCTGGTTATCCGTGTTGTGATTATTTGTGATAAATCTTATTTTTCTCTAGGTTCACTCCACAAACATATGTTAAGCACCTTTAGGTCAAACACTATTTAATCTGCTAGTTAAATTATCACCTCCTCTGTCTCAGTTCTTTGTTGACATACTGCAGTTTTGTAATTTGAACCCTGAAGGGGCTGAAAGGGAAAGCACCTGCATACAACAAGCTCTTAACAAATGTGAAATCAAACAAATGCAGTTTATTTTCCAACTTTGAAACTAATGTATGTTATTTTTCCTGGAATAGGTATTAGAAAAATCTGTTAAGATCAGTTGGTATGATGTTGCACACCTGTAATTTTAGGCACTAAGGAGGCTGAGGCAGGAGGATCACAAGTTCAAGGCCAGTCTCAGCAACTTCTGGAGGTCCTAAGCAACTGTCTCAAAATAAAAAATTAAAAGGTGGGTCGGGGATTTAGCTCAGTGGCAGAGTGCTTGCCTAGCATGCACAAGGCCCTGAGTTCAGTCCTGGGCCCTGAAGAAAAAAAAAAAAATTAAAAGGGCTGGGGATATGACTCAGTGGTTAAACCCTGCTGGGTTCAATCCCCGGTACCATAAAAATAATAAATAAAATAATTTTAAAATAAAAAATAAAAAGAACTAGGAATATAGCTCAGTGGTAAAGCATGCTAAGATTCAATCCTCAATACTTAAATAAATAAATTCATTAAAAAATCAAAGCTTTAGGGGTTGGAGCAGTAGCTCAGCAGCACAGCACTTGCCTGGCATGCACAAGGACCAGGGTTCAAACCCTGTACCATATACACAACCATGTGTTGGAAAAACAAACAAAAAAAGAAGAAAAAATAAATAAAACTGATTCCCTCTTTAAAAAGAAAAAGAAAATCATAGCTTTATGACTTACAAAGCTTCTCTAGGTTCTTTCATCTAATATGATGGCAAATAATGAGAAAGACACATCATAAAGGTTACCAAGCACTAAAGTAAACAGGCCAAGCTAGAACTAAACATCAGACATGATTCCCAACTTAATCATGAGATACAATATAAAGTAAAAAAATGCATACATATACAGTTGAATAATTATAATATGACCATTCGTGTAACCAAAAACTAAGTAAAAAAATAGAACGTGCTAGCATCCAAAAGTCCTAAAAGGGCGATCCTCCTGCCTCAGCTTCCCGAGCCACTGGGTTTACAGGCATGCACCACCGTGCCAGCTTTACTCTTTGGATTTTGTGTCTTCCATTCAAACATATGTTTATGAAAATGATCGATGATACTGCCTTTAGCTATAGCTCATTCCTTTTCATGACTAAATGTTACTCCATTAAATAATTGTTATGCCACTATTTTCTTAAGCATTTTTTTTCAGAGAGAGAGGAAGAGAGTAAGACAGAGAAAATCAATTTTATTTATTTTTTTCATCTGGCCTTTGTTTCTCCAACACTTAGTTGTGTATTCAAAGCTTTTTTTTTTTTCTTTCCTTAAAGATGGAGGGAAGGAGAGAAAAATCAATTATATTTATTTTTTCATCTATTTTTTAAATTTCTCTGACACTTAATTGTGTACGTGGTGCTGGGGTTTGAACCTGGGTCCTCCTGCATGCCAGGCAAGCACTTTAACTGCCGAGCCACTACTACAGCCCTGATGCAGGGGCTTGAACCTGAGTCCTCACATTCCAGGCAAATGCTCCAACCACTGAGCCACTGCTCTAGTCCCTCACTTAAGCATTTTTTTTGTTTTTTTTTAAGAGAGAAAGACAATGAGAGAGAGAAACACAGAGAATCAATTTTTATTGAGTTTTTTACATGGCTTTAGTTGCTCTGACACTTATTGTGTACATGGGTGCTGGGGTTTGAACCCTTGTATGCTGGGTAATCACCAAGCCAACACTCTAGCCCCTCACTTAAGCATTTTAATGTAGATAGAGATTCGGGATTTTCTTTTTCTTTTTATTTTATTTATTTATTTATTTATTTATTGTGGTTCTGGGTATTAAACCCAGGACCTTCCTTCATCATGCTAGGCAAGTGCTCTACCACAGATACCACTAAGCTATAACTGCAGCCCCTTTTTGTTTTTATTTTGAGACAGCATTATTAAATTGCCCAGGCTGGTGCTGGACTTGCAGAATCCCTGGGATTATCGGAATGTGCCACAGTGCCCAACTACCTGTTTGCATGAGTACACGGGTTTGAACTCCAGCACCACGTACATAACAAAGTGTTGGAGCAACAAGAAGTCACATGAAAAACTAAATAAAAATTGCTTCTGTCTTTCCCTCACCCTCTCTCTCACCGTCCTTCTTTCTTTAAAAAGAGAGAGAGAGAGAGAAAGGGAGAGAATAAAAGAGAGAGACAGAGATAATCAATTTTATTTATTTTTTCATCTACTTTTTATGTTTCTCCAACACTTAGTTGTGTATGTGGTGCTGGGGTTTGAACGTGGGTCCCTGTGCATTCCAAGCAAGCATTCTACCACTGAGCAATGCTCCAGCCCCAGTACAAGTTCTTTATATATCACACATACTTTTTTTTTTTTTGGCAGTTTTGGAGATGGAACCCAGGGCCTCCCTACCTCTGAGGTATATCCTAACATATGTGTTAGGATATATATGAAAACGTCTTTTTCCTTTTGGCAACTTATCTTTCCAGTACACTTTCCCCTCAACCTCTCTTTCTCTGATTATTCTCATCAGCACACACACAAACATCTCAAGAAAATAACCAATTCTGCTGGAGGCATAGCTCAGTGGTAATATACCTGCCTGGCATGTGCAAGGCCCTAGGCTCAAATTTCAGAACGAGGAACACATGAAAAAAACAAAAACCAACAATGGTGGAAACAACCCAAAATGTCCATCAGTGGAGGAATGGATAAACAAAATGTGCTATATTCATACAATGAAATATTACTTGGCTATAAAAAAGAATGAAGTACTAGCCAGATGTGGTGGTGTACACCTATAATCCCAGCAGGTAGGGAGGCTGAGACAGGAGGATTGCAAGTTTGAGATGAGCCTCAGCAACTTGGCAAGGCCCTAAGCAACTTAGTGAGACTCTGTCTAAAAATAAAAAGGGCAAGGGATGTGGCTCAGTGGTTAAGCACTCCTGGGTTAAATCTCTAATACCAAAACAAACAAAAGAAAGAAGAGAGCTGGAGATGTTTAGTGGTAGAACACTCCTGGGTTCAGTCCCAAGTACCATAAAAAAAAGAGAGAGAGAGAAACAAAACATACTAAGTGAATGAAGTCAATTATAAAATATCACATAGTATATAATTATACTCCTATTGAGTCGCTGAGTAGGACTGGAGGCATAAGAGGATGGAGGAATAGCTAAATAGGGGAGCTAGATAGCTAAAGCATATGATGTTTCTTCTTGAGGTAGTAAAAATGTCCTAAAACCGTCTATAGTGATAATTAGTAGCAAATATCTGGGAATATATTAAATGTATTCTGTACATGGTATGTGAATTATATGTTCAATAAAACTATTCAAAAAATCTAACTACATAGCTGGAGCAGTGGCTCAGAGGTTTCAGTGCTTGCCTTGCATGCACAGGGACACAGGCTCAAACCCCAGCACTACATATACAACAAAGTGTTGGAGCAACGAAAGCCACATGAAAAGCTAAATAAAATTGATTCTTTCTTTCCCTCTCTTTCTCTATGTCCCTCTCTTTAAAAAGAAAAAACAAAAATTCAAATAACCTCACATCCCCCTGAAACTTTTGCTCTCCTTTCTTCAATTTCTTTTTCTCCTTTTAAAGATCTTTCTAAGTTCTTTTCCTTTTTATGCCAACTCTCTTTCCTAGTAGTTGTTTTGCTGTTATTGTTTTTTGGAGGGCATATCAGGGATTGAACCCAGGGGCACTTAACTACTACTGAGCTACACCCTCATCCCCTTCTATTTTTTATTTTGAGACATGGTCTCACTCAGTTGGCTTAGGGTCTCACTAAATTGCTGAGGCTGGCCTCCAATTTGCTGTCTTCCTGCCTCAGCCTCCCAAATCGCTGGAATTATAGGCATGTGCCACAACACCTGGCTCCATAGTATGGTTTTTTTTGTTTGTTTCTTTTTGTGAGAGAGAAAGAGAAAGAGAAAGAGAGAGAGAGAGAGAGAGCGAATTTTATTTTTTCATCCATTTTTTTATTTTATTGTCACTTAGTTGCATATGTAGTGCAGGGGTTCAAACCCAGCTCTACCACTGAGCCACCACTCTAGCCCTACCTAGTAGTTTTTTGTTTTTGTTTTTTTAAAGCGAGAAGGACGGTGAGAGAGAGAGAGAGAGAGAGAGAGAATCAATTTTTATTCATTTTTTCACATGGCTTTTGTTGCCCTGACACTTAGTTGTGTACATGGGTGCTGGGGTCTGAACTAGTGTACTCACGCACGTTGGGCAAGCGCCATAACCACTGAGCCACCACTCCAGCCCCTCTAGTAGTTTTTCAACCAAGTCTTATGACATGGTCAACTCTCAGTATGAAAATATCTTTACTTGACCTCTCCTGATGAGGTATATAATTCAAAGTTGACAGTTATGGGCTGGAGCAGTGGCTCAGGGGTTGGAGCACTTGCTTGGCATCAACAAGGACCTGGGTTCAAACCCCAGCACCAACCACGCACACAACTAAGTGTTGGAGAAATAAAGGCTAGATAAAAATATTAATAAAGTTGATTTGCTCTCGCTCTCTGTCTCGCTCTTTCTCTCTCTTACTCTCCTAAGGGAAAAAAAAGAGTTGACAGCTCTTTTGCCCTAATGCTTCCAAGATATTATTCTATCTGCTGTCCCTATTACTTTCTACTCTAATTGCTTTTCCTCCTGAGAAATTCTATGGTCTGGGCTGGGAAAATATGGTTGTTTTGCATTAGCTTCTAGAAAGTACTCTATCAATACTGTTATCCAAGATGAAAGAAAAAAAATTTTTAAGAGAGAAAGACACAGTGAGAGAGAGTTAATTTTTTTTCATCTGTTTTTTGTTTTCCCCACACTAGTTGTGAATGTGGTGCTAGGAATCAAACCCGGGTCTTTGCATATGCCAGGCAAGCACTCTATCACCGAGCCACCTCTCCAGACCCCAAGATCAAAATTTTTAAATAAACTACTAGGGCATAATTTCCATACCTTTAAACATACAATGCAGTGATTTTTAGTAAATTTGTAGTTATGCAACCACCAAACAGAATCCAATTTTAGAACATTTTTATTACCCCACAATGTTCCTTCATGCCCATTTGCAGTCAAGACTTTTCTTCCTCTATTTAACAATGGCCAACTTGAGAAAAACAGGATTCCCTATCACCTTCTGCCAGTACACAGATTTTCTTTCCTAGTCTAACTGTTCACTGAAGGTACAGCCCACGTATAAACTACCTAAGCAAGGTCTCAATTCCAAATGGCCTTTCAGGAAGTCCAAGAACTCATCTCCCTAAATCCCTGGATTCTCAAAATCATAATTTTCACCCAATCCACAGACACCCATAAAGTCAAGTTACACTAATTTTCAGTCTTCACCTGGTCTCTGGAACTGTTTCACTTTCTAGAAACTGATCTATGAACTTGAAAAAAAATTTCAGAACTGGGGAATGAACTCATGGGTGCTCTACCACTGTTCTATATCCCCATTTTTCTTTCCTTTTTTACTTTTTTGTTTTTGTTTTGCTTTGCTTGATTCTGAGACATGATCTTGCCAATTTGCCTAGGCTGGCCTCAAACTTGAAACCCTCCTGCCTCAGTCTCCCAAGTCACTGGAATTATAAGGTATACGACACTGCACCCCTCAGAATAAAATTTTTTGTTATTTCCATTTTATTTCTCCTTTCTAAGATGATTGTAGCAAAAAGGTTTTCAGGTTCTGGTAATCTACCACCTCACTAAAACTCTGACTTAGTCCAGGTAGGCAGTTTTCTTCATCTGTGCTGAAACCACATTTATCAATGCTGTTGACCTTGCCTAATCACAATGTTCAATTCTCAGCCCTCTTCTTACCTTTCAGCAGTAATTGGCAAAGCTGATTCTTCTACTGTCTTCTGGAAACACTCTCTTCACCTGGATTAAAAATACTACACTCTCCTGGCGTATCTCCTACCTCACTATCGCTCTTTCTCATTATATTTTTGTTTGATCCATTGGTGGTTTTTGTGGTGCTGGGGTTTAAAGCCAGGGCATCATGCATGCTAGGCAAGTGCTCTATCACTGAGCTAAATCCCCAGCCCCTACTGACCTTCCTGCTCTTCCTGCTCTTCTTCATGTCCACCAGATTAACTTCTGCCTCATAGCCTTTGCATTTGTTATTCCCTCTAAGACACTCTTTGCATGGCTTACTTCATCACTTCACTGTACTCTCACAAATAGTTCAGAGAGACTTTTACTGAGCCACACCCCAGCCATTTTTGTGTTTATGTTGAGACAAGGTTAGGGCCTCACTAAGTTCCCGAGGCTGGTCTCAAACTTACATTCAATCCTCCTGCCTCAGCCTCCAGAGTTGCTGTGATTATAGATGTGCGCCAACCCACTCAATTTGACTGGCATATTTAAAATAGCTCCCAGAACTATAGCCATGGCTCCGTGGTAATGCGAGTACCCAGATTCAAACTCCACCTCCACATACACAACTAAATGTTAGAAAAACTAAATGAAAAACTAATTAAAATAGATTCCTCTCTCTCTCTCTCTCTTTTATTTTTTTTAAAGAAAGAGAGGGATAGTAAGAGAGAGAGAGAGAGAATCGATTTTATTTAGTTTTTCATGTGACTTTCATTGCTCCAACACTTTGTTGTGTACATGATGCTAGGGTTCGAACCCGCATGCTTATGCATGTCAGGCAAGTGCTGATACCACTGAGCCACTCCTCCAGCCCCAATACTCTATTCTTTTAAAAAATACAAAAAGCCGGGGCTGGAGCAGTGGCGGGGCAGTTAGGGCGCTTGCCCAGCACACTCAAGTATGTGAGTTCAAACCCCAGCACCACGTGTACATTGAAGTCTCGGAGCATGAAAGCTGAATGAAAAACTAAATAAAAATTGTTTTTCTCTCTCACTCTCTCACTGTCCCTCTCTCTTTTTAAAAAAAAACAAACAAAAAAACCCTCCTACCTCCTCATCAGTCACCCTCTATATCCTCACCCTATTTAAGTATATTTGTCACCTGTTATCTTCTATGTAGCCCACTTGTTTGCCTTATTCAAGTGTATGTTCAATGCTAAAAATGTATATTCTGAGTCAGGTACAGAGGTGCATACCTGTAATCCCAGCAATTTGGGAGGCTTAGGCAGGAGGACCGCAAATTCCAGGTTAGCCTCAGCAACTTAGTGACACCCTAAAAAAGGTAGTGAGACCCTGTTTCAAAGTAAAAACTGAAAGGGGTAGGGATGTAGTTCAGAGGTAGAGTGCCCTAGTTTCAATCACCAGTGCAAAAAATAAACAAACAAAAACAAACCAAAAAACCCCTCATGTTCACAGAAAAAAAAAAAAAGAATGTGCAAAAGAACCCAGGTACCAAGATTATTCAATAACCCACATGGTTGGACATCAGCAACACCTGTAACGTGGAAAAAAGATAATAAAATACAGTAGAGTAGAAGGGAGAAAAAGTAATATAGGACAAAGATAAAAAGGGACCTATGAGAAAGACAAAAGAAAAAAGAAGCTCATACATTCCTAACCTTTCCACTTTCATGATACCAATTTTACATTAACCCAGGTACATACCTTTGCATCTGAACAGTAGAGCTTGGACCATTCTGTACATCACCTTGGCCAAACTGGCCATATGCAGCCTGGCCACATGGGGCCTGTGCTGTAGAGACTGGAGGTGCCCCTGAGGAAGGTGGGGCTCTTGATACACCTGAGGGTAAAGGACAGAAACTAAATGATTGAGAAATAATTTTGTCTTCCACCCTGAGCCAGAAATGCAAAGCAAGAATCAATAAGGTCAAACTTTCAATGATCCAAGACCAGAAATGCACAGTGAAAAGGACACCATCAACATCCAACTCTAGGGCTGACACAGTAGCTCAGAGGTTAGAGCACTTGCCTGGCATGCCCAAGGACCCGGTTTCAAACCCCAGAACCACATACACAACCAAGTGTCAGAGAAACAAAAACCACATGAAAAAATAATAAATAAATAAATAAATAAAATGCAACTCTAAATCAAGCTCAGTGGCATACACCTGTAATACTACTAGGGAGGCTGAGGAAGGAGTCTCACAAGTTTGAGGCCAGCCTCCACAACTTAACAGGAACTCATCTCAAAAAATAAAAAGGACTGGGGTAGAGCAACCCTAGGTACAATCCCCAGTATAACCAAGCAAACAACAAAGCATGTGACTCCAACTACAGCAGATTCTGAACACTGATGCCCAACAGAAAGCCTACACTCCACTAGACAGATAAACTAGGGTGAGGCTGTAGCCAGAGCCAAAAGAATGTAGGACCTTCTTATGATCACCATATCCAGACACTCAACCCAGGACAGCCTAATGTTCTTACCCTAGACACAAAGTCAATTCTTTTAAGAAAAAGATCTTACTCTAGAACTAAGAAATTAGAGCATATATGAGAAAGGTGGTACAGAAGAAATCCAAGTAATATACTTAACTAGGCCATAAAGAAAGCCCCCCGCAGGACTGGAGATGGAACTCAGAACCTTCACCCATGCTAAACAAATGCTCTACCTCGGAGTTACATCCTTGCCCCAAGAAAAGCATCTCTTGGGGCTGGAGCGGTGGCTCAGCAGTTACAGTGCTTGCTTGGCATGCATGAGGAACTGGTTTCAAACCCCAGCACTAAGCATACAGCAAAGTGTTAGAGCAACGAAAGCCACATGGAAAACTAAATAAAGTTGACTCTCACTTGCCCTCTCTCACTGTCCCGCTCTCTCTTTAAAAAGAAAAAAAGAAAGGCATCTCTTGGGGAGACTATTCTTTTTTTCATTTTTGGTACTGGGGTTTTAACCAAGAGGCACTTTACCACTGAGCCATATTCCCAGCCCTTTCGCCCTTTTTATTTTTCTTTCTCTTTTTTCAAGAGAGAGGGATAGTGAGAGAGAGAAAGACAGAATTAACAGAATCAACTTTATTTAGTTTTTCATGTGGCTTTCGTTGCTCAGACACTTTGTGTACACAGTGCTGGGGTTTGAACCCATGTGCTTGCGCTTGCCAGGCAAGCACTTTAATCACTGAGCCTCTGCTCCAGCCCTTATTTTTCATTTTGAGACAGTCTCACTAAGTTGCTGAGGCTGTTCGCAAACTTGCAATCCTCCCAGTCACTGGGATTATAGGCGTACATCCACCACGCCCAGCTTCGGGACAATACTGTCATCGTCTTCTCCATACATTCTACTTCTACTTATCCTAGCCATATCCTTTTCTTTTTTCTTTTTTTTTAAAGAGAGAGAGAGAGACAGTAAGAGAGAGAGAGGGAGAGGGAGAGAACCAATTTTATTTAGTTTTTCATCTGGTTTCTGTTGCCCCAACACTTTGTTGTGTATGTGGTGCTGGGGTTTGAATCCACGTACTCGTGCATGCCAGGCAAGTGCCGTAACCACTGAGCCACCATTCCAGCCCCCAACCATATCCTTTTCATCCACTTCTTAGTGTGAAAGCTTCCAATAGCACAGGTTCAGGACTATTTTCATAGGTGGGAGAAATTGTTTCTGCCCAAGGGTTTAGCCAGGACAGTTAGCCTCTCTTCCCATTAGTGCTGCCACACCTATGTCTTCACAAAAGCATTCATCAGAGCTGCCATAAAAACTTCTTCTACTACCCTAAGCCATCCTCCCAACATGAGATGCAGAAACAGGGATGTTATTTTGGCCAATCACTTTTGAAATGTTGCTGACACCTATTCTATTTATTTTTCCTTTGGCTTTGTCCTTGGTAGAGATCAGACATTATTGAACCTGCCTAGAGGAACATGATTAATTGGAACTTGGTACTAACCATGACAGAACTAGTTAAGTTTTCTTTTTAATAACAAAGTTTTCTCTTTTTTATTTATTGATTTATTTATTTTTACTTTTTGGTACTAGGGATTGAACCCAGGGGCACTTAACCACTGAGTCACATCCCCAGCCTGTTTCTAATTTTTTTAAAGGAGAGAGTTTTTTTTTTTTTTTCAATCTGGCCTTTGTTTATCCAACACTTAGTTGTGTATGTGATGCTGGGGTTTAGCACTGGTCCCCACACATGCCAGGCAAGTGCTCCAACTGCTGAGCCATTGGTCCAGCCCACCTTTTCTATTTTTTAATTTTGAGACTGGATCTCCTAAGTTGCTTAGGGTCTAGTTAAATTGCTGAGGCTGGCTTTGAACTTGTGATTCCTCTGCCTCAGCCTCCAGAGTTGCTGGGATTATAGGCATGTGCTACCACACCCAGACAAAGCTCTTGAGAATGCCAAACTTCATTTTGATAAGTTAGGATCAGAGGGAGACTGTCCAGTCAAAGTCCCAACCAAGAGTAAGGATCTTCTAGGGCTCAGAGCAATAACTCAGGAGTACGGTGTGCTTGCCTGGCATGCACGAGGACCTGGGTTCAAACTACAGCACCACATGCACAACTAAGTGTTAGAGAAACAAAAACCAGATGAAAAACTAAATAAAATTGATTCTTTCTCTCTTAAGGAAAAAAAAAAAGAATAAGGGTCTTCTAAACAACTGGGACCTCGATGAGTGTGGGGGGGCACACCTATAATTTCAGCAACTCAGGGGGTTGAAGCAGGAGATCAAAAGTTAAGAGATCAACAGATCTACCTGGGCAACTTTAGTAAGACTCTGTCTCAAAATAAAAAATAAAAACGGCTGGGGATGTAGTCTAGTAGTAGAGCACCCCTGTGTTCAATTCCCAGTACTGTAAAAAAAAAAGAATTGTGGGGCTGGAGCATTGGCTCGGCGGTTACAGCGCTTGCCCGGCATGTGCAAGTATGGGAGTTCAAACCCTAGCACCAAGCATACAACAATGTCTCGGAGCAACGAAAGTCACATGAAAAACTAAATAAAAATTGTTTCTGTCTTTCTCTATCTCTCTCACTGTCCTTCTCTCTGTTTAAAAAAAAAAAAAAAGAATTGAGATTTCATTTTACTACCTCACAGATTTTTTATTATTTTATTTTTTTAGTACTGGGGATTGAATCCAGAGGTGCTTAACTACTGAGTTACATCTCCAATCTTTTTTATTTTGAGACAGGGTCCCATCAAGTTGCTTAGGGGCCTAAATTGCTGATGCTGGTCTCAAACTTATAGTCCTCCTGTCTCAGCCCCCAAACCACTGGGATCACAGGCATGCACCACCACACCATAGTTATGATTAATATTTCAGGGCTGGAGCGGTGGCTCAGCAGTTATGGCGCTTGCCCAGCATGCGCAAAGATTTGAGTTCAAACCGTAGTACCACGTACACAATGAAGTGTTGAAGCAAGGAAAGTCACATGAAAAACTAAATTAATTCTCTCTCTCTGTCCGTCTCTTTTTTTTTTTTCCTTTTTTTTTTCCAGGGCTGAGGACTGAACTCGGGGGCCTTGTGTGTGCTAGACAAGTGCTCTTCCACTGAGCTAAATCCCCAACCCCTCTGTCCCTCTCTTAAAAAAAAAAAAAGGCGGGGGTGAGAGGTTGGGGATTTAGCTCAGTGGCAGAGCGCTTCCCTAGCACATGCAAGGCCCCGAGTTCGATCCTCAGCCCTGCAAAAAAAAAAAAAAGGTAATACTTCATTTATTTTCAGAACCTTACCTACACCTCTTTGATGCCTTGTTTTTCTTCCATATACCTTTATGGAATTTTCTCCCCTTAAAAAGCATAAATAAGGCCAGGCACAGTGGCACCACCTGTAATCCCAGCAACTCAGAAGGCAGAAAAAGACGGATCACAAGTTCAAGGTCAGCCTCAGCAACTTAGTGTACACCCTAGACAACTCAGTGAGACCCTGTTTCAAAATAGAAAATGAAAAGGGCTGGGGCTGGTTAAGCACCCCTGAGTTAAAACTCTGTTACCAAAAAAAAAAAAAAGAAAGAAAGAAAGAAAAGCATAACCAAAGATCTGTTAAATAGTTTCCAAAAAAGGCCCTCTGGATGGTCTGTAGAGTACCTGCTGCTCTTCTTGAAAAAAGAATATCATCAAGGGGCTGGAGTGGTGGCTCAGCAGTTACAGTGCTTGCCTGGCATGTGGGAAGACACAAGTTCGAACCCCAATATCACATACTCAATGAAGTGTCGGAGCAGCAAAAGCCAAATGAAAAACTAAATAAAATTGCTTCTCTCTTTCTCTCTCTCTCTCACTGTCCATCTCTTTAATAAAAAAAAAAAAAACGAAAAAGAAAAAGAAAAAGGAATATCAAATACAATTAAAATTACAAAAGAAAAAAATAACATAAACTCAAACACTGGGAGCTGGAGGGCATACCTCAGTGGTATAGCATGTGCTTAGTATACACGAGATTCTGGGTTTGATGCCCAGCACTCCACAACAAAACAAAACAAAATAAACAAAACACTGAATCTAATGCTGAAACAAATTTTTCTTATATCCCTGACATTAAAAGCATGTAAGGGGGGGCTGGAGCAGTGGCTCGGCGGTTACGGCGCTTGCCCAGCGTGCGCAAGTACATGTGTTCAAACCCCAGCACCCACGTACACAGCTAAGTGTCAGAGCAACGAAAGCCATGTGAAAAACTCAACAAAAATTGATTCTCACTGTCCTCTTAAAAAAAAAAAAAAAAAAAAAAAAGCATATAAGAGTCTGGAGCAGTAGCTGGATGGTTACAGCTCTTGCCTGGCACGCACGAGGACACGGGCTCAAACCCCAGCACCACATGCACAACGAAGTGTGGGAGCAATGAAAGCCACTTGAAAAACTCAATAAATTGATTCTCTCTCTCTCTCTCCTAAAAAAAGATTCTCTCATTGTCCCTTGCTCTCTCCTTTTTTTTTTTTTTTTTTTTTACAAAAAATAGCATCCAAGAAACAGAGGAAACTCAAGCAAAGAAAAAGGAAAGGCATTAGAAGATACGTTGTGCACCAAAAAAAAATACTACACTTTTTATCCTAGAATCATTTAAATACAGACTTCTCCCAGAGCCATGTATAGACAGAACCATCAGTCCAATAAAGTCCAATAAAGTCCAATAAAGACATTTTCCCCCCTCCCTCTCTATTTGTATTGATGAATACAAGGAATAACTGATTTCAGGGAGATTTTAAGTCAATAGGCTCTGAAGGATCTGTGACCACAACCCTTTCATTTAGCTCATTTTGTTTTTTTATATTTGTGGTACTGGGGATTGAATCCAGGGCCTCACACATGCTATCAAGAACTCTAGGGGCTTTAGTGGTGTGGCTCAGCAGTTAAGGTGCTTGCTTGACATGGGGGAGTATGCGATTTCAAACCTCAGCACCACGTACACCATGAAGTGTCTGAGGAATGAAAGTCACATGAAAAACTAAATAAAGATTGCTTTTATCTGTCTCTCTCTCTCTCACTGTCCATTCTTTCTTTAAAAAAAAAAAAAAAAAAAGAACTCTACCCCTGGGGCTGGAGCAATGGCTCAGTGCTTACAGGGTTTGCCTGGCACGCGAAAGGACAGCACGCGAAAGGACAGCACACGCAAGGACACAGGTACACAACAAAGTGTTGGAACAATGAAAGTCACGTGAATAAACAAAATTAATTTCCCCTCTCCCTCTCTTTCTTAAAACAAACAAACAGGGGGCTGCAGTGGTGGCTCGGTGGTTAAGGTGCTTGCCCAGCATGCATGAGTACATGGGTTCAAACTCCAGCACCCACGTACACAACTAAGTGTCAGAGCAATGAAAGCCATGTGAAAAACTCAATAAAAATTGATTCTCTGTCTCTTTCTCTCACTGTCTTTCTCTTTAAACAAACAAACAAAAAACTCTACCACTGAGCTACATCCCCAGTCCTTTTTAGTTTCAGACACAGTCTTGTTAAGTTGCCCAGTCTGGACTCAAACTCTGACCCTCCTATCTTATCTTGAGTAGCTGGGATTAAAGGTGTATAACACTGAGCCCATCTTCATTTAGCTCTTAACAATGCAGCCAAGTGAAGGCATACAGGAAGTGAGCTGTCACTGAAACTGGAAGATGTACTCCCACCAGATGTCTTAAGGTGGAAATACAGTCACCCATCTAAAAACTGGGGAAGACAACAAGGCTCTTAGTTTCAGGAAGCCATTTCATGTTCCTCAATCCCAGTCACTCAAACTCCCTAGAGCAATCCAATCCAATCTGAAGCTGCTGATTGCCCTCTTTAGCTCAAAAGAAACTTGGAAACATACCTTGGGGAGGAGTTTGCTGATAGCCTGGCACTGGGCCATTGTAGGCTCCATAGGGAGTCGGGGGCACTGTGGTCCCTGGTTGCCCACCATAATTGGACTGATGATACCCTGGGTAGATGGGCTGGGGCTGCCCAAATGGCGGCACAGGTGGAGCTGACTGGTTGACATTCATTATGAAAGCATCCCCAACTTGGACTCACCTATTAAAGAAGAGAAATTAGTCAAAACAAACTCTCTAAAGAGATAGCAACTATTCAGGGTAGGAAATACAGATTAATAAGGATTGACCTAGCAGGCAGTGATCAACTTAATCATTCCCACACTATCACAGGATGTCAGTAATTTTCTGCCACAGCCTGTACCCAATGACCCTCTCAAAGCAAAGATAGTATGAACCCCATGCTTTGTCACTGCCAAGACAGTACACAATTCAAGTTCAGACAGACCCACCAGAATGGAGCAGCTGCCTCCATTCCCAAGTGATAGGAGTCCTAGTGTCTAGTCACATAAGGATTCCTTTGGCTGATGAACTATTAGGATGTTATACATAAATGAAACAATGTTTCCATCTTCCTTTTTTTTTTTTTAAGAGAGGGACAGTGAGAAACAGAGAAAAAGAGAATCAATTTTATTTAGTTTTTCCTGTGGCTTTCTTTGCTCCGATACTTCATTGTGTACATGGTGCTGGGGTTCAAACCTGTGTCTGTGCATGCCAGGCAAGCGCCATAACCGCTGGGCCACCATTCCAGCCCCTTCATTCATTCTTTATAGGATCCACTCATCAATTCATTCAATGAATACTGAGTACCCTCTAATGTGCTACTCATTTTTAATTTAAACCTGAAGCCAAAAATGTAAAACACATCAGCTAAAATCCCTCCTCTTTAAAATACAAACTTTAGAGTACTTGATTTAGAGAAATGACTTTCTTTGGCTAACCTACAATAATTCAAATGCTACTCCAAACCCAGTCTTCCCAATAAAAAGTGTATGGACCTTGGAACTAAAGCATTAAAATTACCAAATGTAAAGGACACCTGAAAACTCCAGTAAGGTAACTGATTAGAACTGAGTTCAGCCAGGCAGAAAAACAACTTCACATAAACAAGGTAAACAGTTCAAAGACTGGTGGCAAAGTAAGATTTCATGGAAAAGATCAAGCAAAGAACTATGAGTATTCTAAATGCCATAGCACTTCAACTCTCCTATTTCTGCTCCCCTTATATGCTTATTATGAAAGTAGGCCACTATCAAAAGTACTACAGTCTTGGGGCTGAAGCAGTGGCTCAGCAGTTATGGCGTTTGCCTGGCATGTGTGAGGACGCGGATTCAAACTCCAGTACACAACAAAGTGTCAGAGCAACAAAAACCAGAGGAAAAACTAAATAAAAACGATTCTCCCTTTCTGTCTCTTTCTCTCTGACCCTGTCTTTAAAAAAAATTACTACAATAGTGCCCAGCAACAGAGGGATGAATTAAAGAGCCTTTGGAAGGTCCTTCCAAGAAAAGGACTATTTGATCATATCTACTCTAAACAGCCTGATCATTCTAATTATAGGCACAAGGGGCCCAGGATGCAGGAGACCTCACAGGTATTTCAGTGGTACAATACGCCTCTCCCCTTTGCTAGGAAAGGCCAACTTGCCTATGGAAAAGTTAAGCTACTCCTGGAATAGAATTCTAAATTCAAAGCCATCTTAAGAGTTGTTCTTCCAAAATCCTAAAGCTTGCACAGGTCACTGCACTAAGTTTGAGAGATGTCCTCCTCCTTTTATCTTCCTAAAATCAGGAAGAAGTTGGGAGGAATGGAGCTGCTTCTCCAGAAAACAATCTCTTCAAACTCACTCAGGAGCTTGGGGTCAACCTCCAGTCTCGACTCCACACGAGGTGGACAGCGGAGGGTGACAGCCCAAGGGGGCGGGGCAAGCTTCCTAGAACTCTGAAAGTAGTAGAACTGCGGAGGCTGGGGGGTGCCCAGGATCAAGATCCTGAAGCCAAGGCAGCTTCTCAAGCCACATTGAAAGTGGCTCCGTTAAGCATTTGAGATCATTTTGCGCCTTTCGACATGCTTGGAGCGGGGAGCGGGAGTCTGGGCGGCGAGATTAAGGGAGGGTCTAGTACCAATCTTGGATCTTGGTTTAGGATGCGTGAGATAAGGGTCTCTTTTAGGGCCCCGCCCCCAGGCTCCTCCCTTCTTTCTAAACCCGTACCCCAATCTGACCATTAATACCCCGGCTTCTCTTCTGCATTCCTACCCACCACCCAATCTCCCGATGCCACTCCTCACCCGGCTCCAGATCCAGGTTCGACTTCGTTCCTAACGTCAAGGCTCCCAGGCTCCACTTCCGGTTCCGAGGGGGGCTGTCGTTTTCGCCCCCGGAAGTTCCGCCCCCACACCCCAGGGCTGAACCACTCCTTCTGCCACGTCTGCATTAAGCATGCAATAGGGAACCCGGATGTCGCGAGCTCGCGCGTGCGCGCGCCACTTTTCTTTTCCATCATGGCCGCCCCCAGGAAGTCTCCTCTGTTTTATGATAAATTTTGGTTTGTTTTTTTTTTTTCTTTCAGATGTCCTTGTCACTTCATGGTCTCACCAACAGAGGTGCGATTGAGAAGGCTGGGTGGAACTATCTTTACTAACGCTCCCTCAATGACGTATTAGTGACCTCAGATCTGGAGGCTTGTAGCCACTTCCTGATGACCCTTGACCCCATTGATTTCCGCCCTCTAGCCTGTTCTCGCCTCTGACCTTTGCTCAGCCAGGAGCGGTGGAAGTAAAAGGTAATAAGTCTACCACCGGGTTGTGTGTATGAGTTCTAAGTGTGGCTCTGCAGTTTACTGGCTAGTGTAAATTCACCTCGGTTTCTTGCCTCCGTAGAATGGAAGTAATCCCACCTAAGAGATGGTTGAAAGAATGAATTTAGACAGGTTTAATAGAATGTCTGCTATCAGAAGAACTCCAGAACGGCCAGTTGTTAACCATTTTTGTACAGTGCTTCCCTTTAGGTGCAGAGCTCTACCACAGCCAAAAAATCTCCCTGTTCTTTGTTAAAAGGGATACAGTTCTTACAGTAATCAATAAGAGTAATCGTAGGGGCTGGAGCGGTGATTCTGCGGTTTGGCGCTTGCCTGGCATGCACGAGGACGAGGGTTCGAACCCCAGCACCACATACACCACAAAGTGGGAGCAACGAAGAGCACATGAAAAATAAATGAAATTGATTCTTTCTCTTTTACTATCCCTCCCTCTCCCTTAAAAAAAATGAATAATTGCAGTTAACATTTGTAGCATCTTCATATATTTAATTCTTTCAATACTATTTCTTTAATAATTTTTTGAGCACTGCTGTGAATCAACCCATGTGCTAGGTTCTGAAAATATAGTAGTAAAAAAATGTTCTTGTAGGGTTGGGAATGTAGCTCGGTGATAGAATGCTTGCTTAGCATGCACTAGACCCTGGGTCCTTTCCCCAGCACTCAAAAAAAAAAAAAAAACAGTTCTTGCTTTCTTATCTTAACAGTAGATAGTTATTTTGAGGCACAGATAGCTTCATTCATTGAAAAAAGTTGCACTTTAATCTGTGCTGGAGGGGCTGGAGCGGTGGCTCAGTGGTTTTAGTGCTTGCCTTGCAATCACGAGGATCCTGGTTCAAACCCCAGCACCACATAACAAAACCAAGTGTTGGAGCAACGAAGCCCATGTGAAAAACGCAATAAAGTTGTTTCTTTCTCTGTCCCTCTCTCTTTAAAAAAAAAAAAAAAATCTGTGCTGGAAACCATATTAGACACTGTATATATTTTACTAACCAGGTAGATAGTTCCTATCCTGATTTTATATAGTCAATGTCAGTGATCCTGGATAGAAATGCAAATTTTTGACCCATCCTAGACATAGTCAAAATTTGGAAATGGGCCCCAGTAAACTGTGGTTTATGGGCCCTTCAGGTGATTCCCTTGCTCACTAACAATTGTAAACTCCTAGGCTGGGCCATTTGCTAAGAATTTTCACGTGACTTATCTCATTTTCATATTACCGTGGGAAAGTAGATAGCTTCTGTTTTCCTTACGATTGCGTTCCTAGGGCCCAGATTATTATTATTTTTCTTCTTCAGAAAGAGTTTTTTTTTTTTTTTCTTCAGGTTTTTGTTTTTCCACCACTTAGTTGTGTATGTGGTGCTGGGAATCAAATCTGGGTCCTCATACATGCCAGGCAAGTGCTCAATGGCTGAGCTACCTGTCCAGCTCCAGATTCATCGTTTGTTGAGGATAGAGGCTAACATTGCATTTTATTGTTTTGTATCTCCACTCAGTGGTTCTCAGTAGAATCATCTGTGGTATCTTTTTTTTTTTTTTTGAGTACTGGGAATTGAACCCAGGGATTCACACATGATAGCCAAGTTCTGTACCACTGAGCTATGCTCACAGCCCTGTCTGTGGTGCTCTTGAAAGTGCCAGTACCAGGCCAGCATGGTGGCACATGTCTGTAATCCCAGTGACTCAGGAAGCTAAGGCAGTAGGATCACAAGTTGGAGGCCAGCCTCAGCAACTTAATGAGGCCCTAAGCAACTTAGCAAGACCCTGACTGAAAATAATAAAAATAAAAGGGCTGGGATGTAGTTCAGTGTTAGAGCATACCTGGTTTCAGTCCCCAGTACAAAAAAAGACAAGTCGGGGTTGGGGATTTAGCTCAGTGGCAGAGCGCTTGCCTAGCATGCCCCAGGCCCCGAGTTCAGTCCTCAGCCCTAGGAAAAAAAAAAAAAAGTCACTGAAGCTGGGCACAGAGTGGCACAAGCCTATAATCCTAGCAACTTGGGAGGCTGAGGCAGGAGCATCATGAGTTCAAAGCCAGACTCGGCAACTTTGTGAGGCCATAAACAACTTAATGAGATCCTATCTCAAAATAAAAAGTAAAAATGGCTGGAGACGTGGCTTAGAAGTTAAGTGCCTCTGGGTCCAATACCTGGCTAAAAAAAAAAAAAAGTCACTGATATAGCACAATGGCTGACTTGTAGCCAACCCTTAATAAAACATTTTTTTTAATAAAACATTTTTGAGACAAGGTCTTCATAAGTTTCCCTGACTGGTCTGAAACTCCTAGACTCAGTGAATCCTCCTACCTTAGTTGCTAGAATAGTTGAGACTACAGGGATATACCATTGTGTACAGGTTAAAAAATATTTGAATAGTGAATGAAGGCTCCAGATCCTGTTTTTACTGATGAGGCCAAGTGACTGCATGAGGTCACACGGGTAATAAATGGTGGAAGAATGCAAGTCTAGTTCTTACTAAAAATTCTACATTTTCTATGACTATGTCATGCAACAAGGCAAATAGCATTGAGCACAATAAGGGAGCTGCTAGTCTACAAAACTTGCTTTTGATAAACAGCTATAGTACTATAATGTTATGTTTTATAATGAGATTTCTTAATGTAGAGCACATTCTCTTTTTTTAAGAGAGAGGGATAGACTGAGAGAGAATCAATTTTATTTAGTTTTTCATCTGGTTTTCTTTTTCCAACACTTGGTTGTGTATGTGGTCCTGAGGTTTGAACCCAGGTCCTTCGCATGCCAGACAACTGCTTTAACCACTGAGCCACCCCTCTAGCCCTGACACAGAGTTCTCTATTTAAAAAAAAAAAAAAAAGAGAGAGAGAGGGACAGTGAGAGAGAGAAAGAAAGGAGAGAATCAACTTTATTTATTTTTCTTTTTTCATTGCTTTGAGAATATGTTGCATCCGTGGTGCTGGGATTTTAACTCCCGTACTCATGCATGCCAGGCAAGCACTATAACTGCTGAGCCACTGCTCCAGGTTCTTGATGCCAACTTTCTAACCGTCGGGAGGGAAGACAAGCATATGAACAGAATTATACTATTGACTGAAAAATAAAACAGTAGAAGTATGAACAAAACATGTATGTTGGACAGAGGAAGGAAGAATTAATTCTATAGTTGGGGAGTTGGGAGAGGTCAGAAAGGTCTTTAAGGGGGCTGGAGAGGTAGCTTAGCCATAGAGCACTTGCCTGGCAAGCACGCGGACCCAAATTCAGCACCACACACACAACTACATGTCAGAAAAACAAAAAACAGGCTGGAGCAGTGGCTCAGCAGTTACACGCTTGCCTGGCATGTGCAAGGACGTAGGTTCAAACCCCCAGCACCATGTATACAACAAAGAGTTGGAGCAACAAAAGCAACATGAAAAACTAAATAAAATTGATTCTCTCTCTCACTGTCCCTCTCTTTCTCTAAAAGATTTTTAAAAATGGTCTCTCTCACTCTCTTTCTCTTAAAAAGAAAAAAAAAAGGCTTTAAGGAAGAGGTAACAACACAATTGAAGCAGAGCTGATCAGAATTCCTCTACAGAGCACCCAAGGCCTATCCCAGGAGTGGGATACAGATTTTCATTTTGATTAACAGGTATATTTGAAATTGAGGGAAAACCTGAACAAACTGTCTAGCTTCCCTCACTTTTAGTTGACTTTAAAAATCACGTATTAATTTTGAAGTCACACAGCTAGATGTGTCTTTTTTCCCCACTAGCTTTGTTGTAGGTAACACCTCTACTATGTGGATTTTGATGATAATAATTTCTTAGGTTATTTTTTAGGGACTTGAAGGACATTTTTGTTGAAACCACCATCTCTTCACTTGAACCTGTGACTCAGGAGGTGACTGCTTGATATCAGAAGGCCAAGAACTCCACGTTCATATCATGCTTATGCCACCATTTTCTTAACATATATCCTAAACAGAGCTATATGTGCAGACCATTGTTTACTTCATTTCCAATCCTCTTTCCCCACACCTGAGGCCACTTTGTGAATAAATTCTTGCTGTTTTCCAAAATTTATCATTTCAAATTAGTCTTAGAGGCACAACCCTGTAACCCCAGCAACTCAGGAGGCTGAGGCAAGAGGATCACAGGTTCAAGCCAAGCCTCACCAATGTAGTGAGATCCTGTTTGAAAATGAAAAATAAAAAGGGCTGGAGCAGTGGCTCAGTGGTTCCAGTGCTTGCCTGGCATGGGCAAGAACATGGGTTTGAATCCCAGCACCATGTATGTACACAGTGAAGTGTCAGAGCAACAAAACCACATGAGAAACTAAATAAAACTGATTCACTGAACCTCTCTTAAAAAAAAAAAAAAAGGCGGCGGGAGGTGGCTGGAGTAGTAAAGCATCTCTGGGATCAATCCTTAGTACAAAATAACAACCCCCCCAAAAAATGCTTGCCATTTCAGTAATTAGTATACTATGTGGTGCACAAAATGGACCTAGCATGGTAATAAATTCCCACAGCAAAGGAGCACTATTTCCTTGGAGTTTGTGGTGTCCTTTCTTGCCAGCTTTGGAGCCTCTCCTGCTCCTGCCACTTTGAAATGGGCTTTGGAGGAAAGCAGTCCATGATCATTTCAGGGAAGGCACAGTCCCTGAAAAGGGTGTACATTAATTATAGAACCCAGAGAGGTAGTGTTCTGAGTCCTGAGTTAAAGGCCCCTGTTGTAGAAAAGAAGACATGTAGGACAGAAGTTTGTGCTATAATTAGCTGTAGGAGTAGCACAGCTGGGAGGAGAGGAGGGGAGTACAGCCGGCAACTATTTTGAGCATAGCTCCGATTGACAGGACATGTGTGCTGGACTGTACTGATCTCAGAGCCAAGTTGCTTGCTTGTGGCGTGTGGTGTGGGGGGGAGGCCTGGGACAGCAGGAGCAGACAGCCGGACAGGCACGCCGGACGGGGTACCAGCACCTCAACTTCTGTCCCTAGGACACTATCCAAACACCGGGGCCATAGGCCAAGCTGAGCGATGGGTGCTGAGGAGGAGGTGCTGGTCACACTATCAGGGGGAGCCCCCTGGGGCTTTCGACTTCAGGGGGGGGCCGAACAGAGGAAAACCTTACAGGTGTCCAAGGTAAGGGAGAGTCCCTGAAAAGAAGTTTTGGGGAGAAGGGAACCCAAGGGTACTTGGGAAGAGTCATGTGTTGACCCTTGGGGAGGCGGGTAAGGGGGACTGTTGAAGAAGCAGCTGTGGGTAGGTGGGCAAGTGAACAGGGAAGCATGCTGAAGTCTGGAAAAAGGAGTAGTATCTGATCATAAGCTTCATCTAGGGACTTCTTAGGAAAGGGAATTCCTGGTTTCCTGTAGCACCATGGTAAGGTAGGCTGGGGTCTGGTCATCCAGTGCTTGCTCTCCTGTGTGTCCCTCTACTCCAAACTCCAGGAATGTAGGGAAGGTTCTGATTTCTCTCCTACTAAACTGATATGTGACAAGCTGAAGTTGTCTCACCCAACCCTGCCCTGCCCTGCCCAGCCCTGCCCAGCCCATGCTTTCAGTGTTCCTCTTTCCCTAAGTCAGGTCCTTTCTCCCATAGACAAAACTTTTTTTAGGTGCTGGCAGGGTTATGGCAATATCTGGCCTCTCAGATGAAGTCATTACCCTTTTGGTTTCATCCTACAGACTTAGTTTTCTGAACTGTGAAATGTAGATAATAATCGTACTTATTTCATAGAACCATTTTAAGAATTAAATGTAATAACACATGTAGCACAGTGCCTAACAACTTAGTAAGAACTCATCAAATGGTAGCTATGTATGTGCACATATGGCACATGCAACACACACACCACAACACAATCTCCCAGAATCCAGCTGAACTGCCTTGATCTGAAATACATTTTTTTAGTACTGGGGATAGTACACAGGGGCACTCTGTCACTGAGCCACATCCCCAGAACTTTTCTATTATTATTATTATTATTATTATTATTATTATTATTATTACTTAATTTTGAGACAGAGTCTCACTAAGTTGCTGAGGCTAGCATCAAATATGCAATCCTGCCTCAACTTCCCAAGTCTTTGGAATTACAGGTGTGCACTACCATGGCCAGCTTTAATCTGGAATACAGATCTAAAATCTTAACTTTTTTTTTTTACTCATTAAAGATAGTCTTACAATTAGGAGAGATTCATCATCAAACAATCAAGAACAAATTATGATGACAGAACAAGCCAAGGCTGATGCCATTCCATGGTTTCCCCCCTTGGGTTCCCCATGGTTCCATGTTTCCCCCTGCTTAAACCCCAAGTTAATTGGACTTATGGAAGTCCAAAGTTCCCCACTGAGTTGATTCCCCCATACTCCCTCCTTTTGGTCTCTTTGATATCCTTTCTATTCCCTCCTCCCCTCCCTGCCTCCCTCCCTATATCCCCCAGCATCCTAGGCAAAGTACCCCCTGTTTGTGTAAAAATTCATACATGTTGAGGTTATTATTAGCTTAGCTAGCCATCTATCACACTGTTTCCTATTGTACTCTAGCTTCCACAAATGAGAGAAAACATTCGGCCCTTGAGTCTCTGAGTTTGGGATATTTCACTTAGCATAATTTTTCCATATCTATCCATTTGGTTTCAAAAGCCATAATATCATTTTCTCTAATAGCTGAGTACATTCCATTGTACATATGTACCAAAGTTTTTGAATCCACTCATCAAGTGAGGGGCATCTGGGTTGGTTCCATAATTTAGCTATTGTAAATTGAGCTGCTATAAACATTGATGAAGCTATATATTTTTTTTTTTAATGAAGAGAGAGGGACAGTGAGAGAGACAGAGAAAGGGAGAAACAACTTTATTTAGTTTTTCACATGGCCTTAGTTGCTCCAACACTTAGCTGTGTACGTGGTGCTGGGGTTTGAACCCGGGTCCTCGTGCTTGCCAGGCAAGCGCTGAAACCGCCGAGCCACCGCTCCAGCCCCAAGCTATATTTTTATAATATGCCAATACTAGCTCTTTTGGGAAAATACCCAGGAGTGGGATAGATGGGTCATAAGGCGGTTCCAGCCCTGATTTTTTGAGGATTCTCCACATTGCTTTCCATAGTGACTGAACCAGTTTGCAGTTCCACCAGCAGTGTAACAGTGTTCCTCTTTTCCCACAGCCCCTCTAGCATCTGTCATTGTTCATAGTCTTCATTTTTGCCACTCTGACAGGAGTGAGGTAAAATCTTAACTTGTAATGGTTCCTGGCATTCTAAGACCTAAAAAAGAACATTGGCCAGTAGAGGTATTACCCTTGGAGGAAAATCTTAAGTATATACCACAATTTCTAGTACCTCTTCTAATTGTTTTCTGCATACCTCTTCATTCAGCGGTTATCCCACTTCCCATCATCTGATATATTTCTTGAAGAAATTGCATTTCCCCTCCCAATAGTCTTCCTCAGATATAGTTCCATGCACTCTCCACTCTTCTTACTTTATAAAATAAAACCCCCTCGTATGGGTCCTTCTTGCTTTCCTTTCATTCTTTTTCCTTTGGAGTCTTCTATCATTTACAATTTCTTCTCCATCTCAGATCCGAAGACGAAGCCAGGCGGGCAGAGCAGGACTCCGTGAGAGGGACCAGCTCTTGGCGATCAATGGAGTTTCTTGTTCCAGCCTTTCTCATGCCAGTGCTATGAGCCTTATCGATGCCTCAGGGAATCAGCTTGTCCTGACTGTGAGGAGGTATGGACTTCTCCCCTCCTTTTCCCCTAATCCAAGCTTCCCCTTCTCAGTCTCAGCTCTATTGTCACAGACCAGGCTTCAGTAACTAACAAGTACCTATTTCTGCTCATACATTCCTTCTGGAGAATAAACATTTGTGTACACCTCCCAAAAGGTTTGAATGTATCTGCAGTTAAAGGATGGGGTGTCAAGCAGGTGTTGGATCTATTTCACCCTCTGGACTTTCTGCTCATAATATCTTTCTCAAAGCCCATATCTACTCACAGCCCTCCAAGTACCTTTGCTTCCCATTTTGTATTCAGATCTTCACTCTTACCAGCCCAACTGTATGCAGTCCCCTTCTTTCTTACCTCTTTTCCCTTCCCCTCCAGATCACTCTGGCTGTCATACAGTCTGTCTCTCAAGTTTTGTCATTTTTCCCATTCAGGGTAGCAGATGAAGGGCCTGTGAGATCTCCATCCCCTGGAGAACTTCAGGTGCTGTCACCCTTATCTCCGCTGAGTCCTGAGCCTCCTGGTGCTCCAGCTCCTCAGCCTCTTCAGCCTGGGAGCCTTCGCTCACCCCCTGACAGTGAGGCTTACTATGGAGAGACAGACAGTGATGCTGATGGTCCTGCCACCCAGGAGAAGCACCGCCGGCCCCGCCGCCGAGGCCCTATGAGGCCTACCCCTCCAGGAGCCCCACCTGATGAGGTCTACCTGTCAGACAGCCCTGCAGAACCAGCATCTGGCATTACTGGCCCTCCCAGCCAGGGTGACAGCCGTGTGAGCTCCCCATCTTGGGAGGAAGGGACAGCCCTTCAGCCACCCCCAGCTGAGGCACTGCTGTTACCCCATGGTCCACTCCGGCCTGGCCCTCATCTCATCCCTATGGTGGGACCTGTTACCCACCCGGTTGCAGAAGATCTTACTACTACCTACACCCAGAAGGCCAAGCAAGCCAGTGAGTGCCTGAACATTTCTTTTCCTAGCTAGGATCTGATCCCTAAATATATCTCCATATCCACACATTCTGCCTACCTCATACCACTTGGATGCAGTCTTTGGGACAAGTAGAAAAGAGTGATAAATGAAAGGGGATAATACTTATTCTCATGGTCCCCATTATTTTTGCTGTTCGAACTGATGTAGCAAAAAGGTACAGGTGCCAGTGACTGAAGCCTAAAGCAGGATGATTGTAAGTTCAAGGCCAGCCTCAGTAACCTAGCAAGATCCTGTTTCAAAGTAAAAAATGAAAAGGGCTAGGGATATAGATCAGTGGTAAAGCACCCCTGGGTTGAAACCCCAATACACACACACACACACACACACACACACACACACACAAAGGTACAGATGGTTCAAGAACAGATAAGTGGGGAAGTTGGAAAGGCAAATGGATAAAAGGTTTAGTGCTAGTAACTGTTGTTTTGCTAGTTTTCAGGATGGTGTAAAGGCAAAGGAACAGACACAAGGCAGGGGAGTGTGTGGAAGCTAGAACAAGGCGAAAGACTCTTTACAAGTGTTCATTGCAGGCATGGTATCAAGGCTACCTTTGATATTTGTAAGTTCAATTGGGATTCCTGAGAACTGAGAGGCTATGGGAAGGTCATGAGATCCCTAGGAGGTGGTAGAGGCAGGGATCTTTGACTTCTTATCTCAGGCAAGAATGTAGGCCTGGACAGAAAAAGCCAGTTCCACTTATCTCAGGCTCTTTGCTATTTTTGATGTGAGCAGCAGAACCAGATCTAAGAGTGAAGTTTTCCCCTGCCCTATACTTCTCTTGCTCCTCCCACAGAGACCTTTTTTGTCACCTCAGAAATCTCAGGGTTCCCTCTCTAGTTCTCATTTTTGTTTCCTTCCCTCCACCATTCTGATTCCTGATCCATAGACTTTTGTGTCTTTAGGTTTGAAGAGGCTAAGGGCATAACAATTTAGAGTCTGACATCCCTGAGTGTTCAATATCCCACAAAGAAATTCCATATGCATGCCTAGGATCCCATATTTATCCTCTGTTCTCATTTTAGCACCCCTCCCTTCCTATCATGCTGGGTGAAACTGTAGTTAGTGGTTCAGGGATATTTTTAATCAAGCAGACCTCATTGTCCAGTGGGAGGGGTGGAGAGTAGGGAAGCCAGGTGCTCATGTCCATCACACCAAGATTTGTGAGGCAGCCAGAGAAGGGAGGGGGGCCAGTGTCCAAAAATAGCCTAATGAGCTCATTCAGCTGCCAGCTCTGGGGAGAAGACAAAGGGGCTTTAAAAGGCATGGGGGGTGGAACAAGCTGGTCTTGCTCCAGCCAACACTGCCTTTCCCAGCATGGAGACCTTTGAGCCCATCAGCCAAGAATCCTTCAGCCAAGCCAGCTGTGACAAATCCCCAGGTCCAGTTCCTGAGGTCCAAGACCCGTTCTATGCAGGTACTATCCTCTCACATTCAGGAGAGTTCTGGGGTCTAGAATGGAGGGTGATACCTCAATTGTTATAGAATGGTGGATTTTTAGAAAGGTCATGCTTTCTTGTCCCCTCTTTCTTTTTGCTGTCCTCTTCTTCCTTTTCTCAGGAGAGTATTATTGCTCATTTCTCAGAATGGGATGATGTTTTGGCCACATGTCAAATAGATTTGTGGTCACATGAGCTGAAGAAAACTCATAGTAACAGATTGCGTGTGTGAGAGAGAAAGGTGGGAGTATATTATGAATATATGAAGGCACTCATGTATAAATCTGTGGAAAAAGATATGTATGAGCAAGAAAGTGTCTGAACACGTGCAGTTAGTGCCAAGGAAGCTTGCAGAGTTCTGGTTACTCACAGTAGACCTTAGCCCTGGATTAAGTGCTAAATTTACTTACATTATCCCACTTCATCCTCATAGCAACTGTATGAGGTAGCCGTTATCATCCTCATTTACAGATGAGGAAAGTGAACTTCAATGAGGTGAAGTAACCCTTTCGAGAACTAAAAACCTAAATGAACTCTGATTCCAGTGCCTGTTCTCTCTACAGAACTATTCTGTGTTATAGAAGTTGGGGTGAGAGGAATGAAAGCCCTAATTAGAAAGGAGCTTGGTGTGCTCAGTGATAGAGTGCTTGCCTGGCATGCGTGAGGACCCAGATTCAAACCCCAGTGCCACATACACAACTAAGTGTCAGAGAAACAAAGGTTAAGATGAAAAAAAAATAAATGAAATTGATTCTCTCATTCTCTCCCTCTCTTAAAAGAAAAGAAAGATAGGAGCTTGGGTACAGTGTCGTATGCCTGTAATCCTAGCAACTTGAGAGGAAGAAGCAGGAAGATTGCAAGTTTCGTAGTCAGCCTCAGCAAAATCTAAAAAAAATCTCAAAATCTAAAAAAAGCTGGGGATGTAGCTCAGTGGTACAGTGCCCCTGGGTTCAATCCTCAGTACTTTAAAAACAACAACCAAAAACAAACAAACAAACAAACAAAAAAAACCCTTGGGATATTGAGTGAGAGAAAAGTAGATGGAATTTCAAGAGTCCTTCAAGAACCTTCAAGAGGAACTCCCACAGACCAAGGAGTATCCATGTCTAAGGCTGGGTCTCATCAGCAGGATAGCCTCTTCCATTTCCTAGCTCCACCTACCCAGGCCCCACATGGCATGCAAAGCCCTGCCCTGGTTCTCTTCAGCACATAGTTCTTTAGTGACTGCTTGAGAGTGGGGGCCTAAAGTCTCTGCCTAAAAGGCCTGGCAAAGGCACCGGGCAGAGTTGGGGGGGTGGGCAGGTCTGATCCCCTAAGAAAACTACCTCTATCCCATTCCCATCTCGGGGAAAAGAAGAATGTATTTAGCTGATGACTTTGAGGTATCCTAAAGATTTGGAGGGTTGCCTTGGAGAGCAGCGCTCTGGCTTTTCCTGTATCTTGGATCTGAGACTTCCCCTGGCTGTGAGTAGAAAGGGGAATGGAGCACAGAGTAGTGCCCTGGCAGTTGAAGGGCCAAGATCAAATTTAAAATCCAGTCTAAGCTGTTAGTAACAGGGTCTCTGGAGGGGAACTCTGGAAAGAAGAGCCATCTGGAACATGTGGTGTGTGAATGTATTTGAATGACTATGTATTTTTGATGGGCACATGCATATTTGCATATGTGTATGTGAGGTTTTTGTAAACTGGGATATATCTGAATGAGAGCAAAAAATATCTAGGAGAAAGTATGCCCACAGCTGACTTTCAGATAGATATTCTTGTCAAAGTGGTGTGTGATAGGAGTTATTTCTATGTGTTCATTTTTATTTTTTTTAAGAGAAAGGGAGAAATAGAAAGAAAGAGAGAATCAGTTTTATTTACTCTTTTATCTGGCCTTTGTTTCTCTGACAGTTGTGTATGTGGCACTGGGGTTCTAACCTGGGTCCTTGCACACACAAGGCTCCAACCCTTTATGAGTGTCTTTGATATGGACTACTTGAGGGAGATGGAAGAAATCTGGGTCTTAGTCCTAGGGGTAAAAAGTGGGAAAAGGGGGTTAATCTTTAACTTTGTGAGGAATCTAAGGTAGTCTCTGTGGTGGTAGAACACTGTCTCTCATCTTTTCTCTCTCTGGGACCTGCCTTATTTGTCTATCTGCCATAGAAAGTGACACCTCCCCCCCTTCTTCCCCCCACTGTCAGTCAGGAATGGGAGGCAGGTGAGGAATGTGTGTGGGGTGGGTAAGGGCACATCTCTGAGAAGATAGAATAGAGGAAGAGAGAAAAAAGGAAGAGCTCTGATTTGAGCAGTGTCAGGACATCAACTGGACTGCTTCTCCTTTAACTGTCCTTGGTTTCATCTTTCATCCTCTACTTTGCCCCCAACTCAGAGGACTTTGATAGGCAGAGACACTGTGAAGTCTGGCCAATGAAAACAAGAGGTGGGGATTGTGAGGGAGCTGGGTGGGATGAGAGGTGAAAACTTTGGAGAGCAGATTAGAAGAGGCTGTGAAGCCCCATTGATCAATCTACCTCTTGGCCTCCTCAGAACTGCAACGTGCAGAAAGCCTCCAAGAGAAGAGTGTGAAGGAGGCCAAGACCAAATGCCGGACGATTGCATCCCTGCTAACTGCAGCTCCCAACCCCCACTCCAAGGGGGTGCTTATGTTTAAGAAACGGCGGCAGAGAGCCAAGAAGTACACCCTAGTGAGCTTCGGAGCTGCAGCTGGGACAGGAGCTGAGGAGGAGGACGGCATTCCCCCAACGAGCGAGTCGGAGCTGGATGAAGAGGCCTTCTCTGACGCCCGTAGCCTCACCAATCAGTCTGACTGGGACAGCCCTTATCTGGACTTGGAGCTGACCAGGGTGGGCTCAAGAGCAGCAGATGGCCAGGGCCCCAGGCTTGAAGGGCAGTTGAGCGAGACCTCAAGCCGAGGGGTCCAGCTCTTTGAACAGCAGCGCCAGCGCGCAGCCTCCAGCACTCTGGAGTTGAAGAGTGTAGGTGCAGCAGCCACGCTCAATGGGCAAGGTCTGCAGTCACCACCTCGGGCCCAGAGTGCTCCCCCAGAAGCGGCTTTGCTCCCACCGAGCCCTTTGCTGGCCCCTGTGGTCAGCCCCAGGCCTTTGCTCCCAGAAGGTGGAGTCCCCACCCCAGCTCCAAGCATGTTTAACAGGTCAGCTAGGCCCTTTACTCTGGGCTTTCAAGGGCAGCGACCTGGTACCACCTCGGTTATTTTCCGTCCACTGGGCCCCAAGAAGGTGAATGAAAGCCTGGGAGGCTACAACTCTGCTCCGCCTCCTTTTGGGTCCTCTCCTCAGGGGCCCACTTCTCTGCCCAGCTTCACCACGGGGGTTTCCAGCCACGCGCCCAACTCGGGTTCCCCCAGCATCCCATATTCCTCGGGGCCTGTGACGGCCACCAGCTCCCTGTACATCCCAGCCCCCAGTCGGCCTGTTACACCAGGAGGAGCCTCAGAGCCCCCTGCTCCTCCTAGCGCAACTGCCATGACCTCCACTGCTTCTATCTTCCTATCCGCGCCTCTGCGACCTTCTACAGGCTCAGAGGCACCGGCCCCAGGCCTGGCGGCCCCTGAGTCCCCGAGCGCTCGGGAGCAGCGCATCTCTGTGCCAGCTGCCCGCACCGGCATTTTGCAGGAAGCCCGGCGCCGCGGGACCCGAAAGCAGATGTTCCGGCAGGGAAACCAAGAGACGAAGAGCTCGCCCAATCCCGAGCTGCTATCGCTGGTGCAGAACCTGGATGAAAAACCCCGGAGCGGGGGTACCGAATCTGGTCCGGAGGAGGATGCTTTGATCCTTGGAGCTGAAGCCTGCAACTTCATGCAGCCACCAGGGGGCAGGAGTTACAAGACCCTGCCTCATGTGATACCTAAAATCCCGCCTCCAATGGCTCCCAAGACCCCACCCCCCATGACTCCTAAGACTCCACCCCCAGTGGCTCCTAAGCCAGCGTCTCGAGGGCTGCTTGATGGTCTAGTGAATGGGACGACCCCGACCCCTTCGGCTGCAATCCCTGAGCCACCAAGGCTGCAGGGCAGGGGTGGGGAGCTGTTTGCTAAACGGCAGAGCCGGGCCGACAGGTATGTGGTGGAAGCTGTACCTGGTCCTGGCCTTGGCCCTGGTCCTCATCCCAGAAGTCCATCTCCTACCCCCTCACTGCCTCCTTCATGGAAATATTCACCTAACATCCGTGCCCCCCCACCTATTGCTTACAACCCGCTGCTCTCACCCTTTTTTCCACAGGCTGCCCGAACTCTCCCTAATAAGGCCCAATCCCAGGGACCTCCTCGGTCAACCCCCAAACAGGGTATCAAGGCTCTGGATTTCATGCGGCATCAGCCCTACCAACTTAAAACTGCCATGTTCTGTTTTGACGAGGTTCCTCCAACTCCAGGTCCCAACTCATCAGGGCCCCCCAAAACTGCCCGAGTGCAGGAGATCCGCAGATTTTCCACTCCAGCACCCCAGCCCACTGCAGAGCCCCTGGCCCCCACTGTGCTTGCCCCTAGAGCAGCCACTACACTAGATGAGCCCATCTGGAGGGCAGAGCTGGCCTCAGCCTCTGTTCCTAGCTCAGTCCCTCCTCCAGAGTCTCCTAGGAACTTTGGGGCCACCTCCACCTCCTGTGGTTTCCAGGTGGCCAGGCCCAGATTCTCAGCTATCAGAACAGGATTACAGGCTCATGTGTGGAGGCCTGGAACAGGGCACCAATGAATAGGTCCCAGATCCAGGGAGAAGTGGAACATTCAGTCCCTGAAGTTACTTCTCCTGCCTTATTCCACAGGCCTTTGTCAGTCATCAGGAGCCTAAATTCCTTCCCACCAGAAATAGTTTTGGACTTAGCATCCCATCCCCCAGCTTCATTCTCACTTCCCCACTTCCCTGCTCCTTTCCAACCTATTATCTCTGCTTTGGTATCTTTGCATCTCTTTGTCTCTGTATTTCCTTGCTTGGAACTCTTTATCTCCTATCCTTAGGTCTCTATTTATTTACATTTGTGCGTTCTCTGTGGGTCTCATTTTAATATTCATTGAGAAGCACACAGAATATAAGTAACCACTGGGACCTCAGGCAAGGAGCTTCCCACCAGGCAGGCAGCAAAGGGACTGAACTGATACCTATTTGTATTGCCCCTGCCCCGCCCCTATTCTTCATTCTGCTTTCCCAAGGTTAGCTGGCATATTCCTAGATGTGTATGTGTGTTTGCCAGTATGTGCAAGTGTGTGTGATCAGGATCTGACCTGGCAAGTGATCAGATGTGCTCAGATGTGTTCATCTGAGTCAAAAGTAAGGGAGGAGTTCTAAATAAAGACCTGATCTGGGTCTTTTCCTTGTACTGATAGAAGGGTCAGATATCCCTCCATGGAGTCTAGTAGGAAGAAATAGCTTCGCCAGAGAATAATTCCCTAGCATCTGTCATCTGTAGCCAGTGGTACATCTTGTGAAACTAATAGAGTATGAAAAGACTGAAGGACTGGGGCAATTTGCATGAGCTGAGCTATACCAGTTAGACCAGGAATAGAACTAAGAATTCTCCCATTCCTTGGTATTTTAGAAAATTAGCAACTAGAGGTCCATAATGAGCAACTCAGTATTCAGGAAAAAGAGAGAGAGCGGGAGAGGGAGAGAGAAAATCTCCTCTGAGAATGAACAAATTATTGGTTTAATTGTTTCATAAGCCTAAAACAGAAAGAAAAGCTGGGGAGAGATAAAAACCAATAGCAGAGCAGAAATGATTGAAAGTGATCAAGCCATAGACAGGCGCATGGAAAGAGCAGTGTTGGCAGAGAAACTCCACAGGAAACCAACTGTGAGCAAGAGGGGGACTGGGAAATTTTTTGAGGGCAAAGAATGTATTTGTAAAAGTGAAGGGGGATGATGGTGGGAGGGAAGCACGAGGGTGTGTGCTGAGTGTTGAACCAAGAGTTTGTGTCATTGCTATCTCCCATGAATCCATCCTTCAGTTTGTCTTCTGCAGCTTGTCATGACTATCTGGGAAAGGACAGTGAAATACCTAGAACTGATACCTCTTTCCAGTCCTACTCCATCCCTCAAAAGCCTAGCTTTTGTTCCTTTTTAGGTTCAGGTCCTAATTTCTGATCCTAGAAGACTATGGATTCACCTCTCACCAAAACCACCAACAACCACATTTGCTGTTTGATATGGGAAATTATCATTTACTTTGCATATTGGGTGTGAATCACAGTTCTTTGGTTTGTGCACAAGAATAAACTTATGTCCCATATCTTCTGTTTCTGTCATCTCTCCTGGTTTTATATCCAAATCCTGACCCCTCTTTGATCATCTGACTCATTCCTCTGATTACATCCCAGATCTGTGTCTCCAATCCCGCCATCCCATTTTTCACTCCTTTGCCCTTCATTCCCTAGTCTTTTGTTCCTCTTTGCCAAATCTGTCCTTCAATTTAGCCACCTCCACCTCTCCTCTTAATTTTCTCTCGCTGTAATCTCTGTCCTGATTTTCTCCCTCTCCTACTGGTCCAGGCAAGACTTAGTTTACATAGCTGAGAGAAGTTGGAACCATTTGCCACCAACATTTTGTATCTTCCTAGAGGAAACAACCATGCGAAACATTCTCTGGGAATTCAATGAGGGAAAAGTAATGAATGAGAGAAAATGAGAGAGGGAAGGAAAAAAGGTGGATCAGCGTGGATTGAGATTAATAGAGAAGGGGACAGCACTGGAGGTGGGCAGGAATTAGAAAAGGAAAGTGCCTTTGCTCCGATTGTACCAGCAGAGGGCATATTTGTGCCAATAACTAGATGCTCCCAAGCAGTTAGGTCTCAGATTTCCAAATCCAAAGGAAGGGCCCAGAGATCATTGGCTAAATAGCCTATTTTCACTCACTGGTTCTAGATAATCATAGAACATAAAATTTTGATTTGTTTCAGTTTTTGAGGAGTGATGATAGAATCACCTTTTGTTGTTTATATTGTTTCTTCTAAATTGCTTCCTTGGGTTGGGAGGGAATAGAGAAGGAGGACCAAAGATGAAGGATCTGGAAGCACAACCAGACTGGGTAGAAATCAACTGTGGTGGCAGGTGGGGGGTACTTTGAGCCAAATCCAGAACCTGCAAAGTATAAAATGGAAGAAGGGTATGATCAGGAAGAAAGGAGAGCTCACAGAACAACAGAAATATATTCTGGAATCTTCAAAAACCACTTCCTGAGACAGTTACAATATTGTGGTGGTGGCTGCAGCAGAGATGCAGTAGCACCTGGTTCTAGAACTTGAATAGAAGGTGGAGGATGATTGAAGATGTTTCTGCAGCTCCTGTGGAAGGGAGTAGGCAAATGATAGAATTTCTCCAAGAGGGCTCTCAAGCTCATGCCCCTGCCAAGAGATTCCTTTAGAACAGTACAAATAGGATAGTCCAAATCTTATGGAGTCTGTGCTCCTCTTGAAGGAAATCCAAAATAGAAACCTTGGAGAGCAAGGCCTGAGCAGATCAGAAGCCTACATGACCTTCTCAGGAAGACAACATGAATCCTACACAGTATGCTGAACTGATCACCCCAGCAGCAAACAAGGACCAAAATGCAGATCCAAGTGTCTGCCTGTTCTTAGAACTGCCAGAGTTTAAGAGGAAGGAAAAGGAAGTGAAGCAGACAAAATAATTGGGCAAGTCTTCCCTGCATCATCCCTTAGTGCACTGAGTTTGATTAATTTGATCTGTTATCTTGCTAAAATATGGTTGACCCTCTCAGAGAAACACACACACACACATAGAAATAAACAACAACAACAACAAAACCGAACCCATGTAGGAACTTTAAAAAAGAACACTGTGAAGACCTCCATCCTATCCTCAAATATAATGACTTAATATTTCCTACCTTCAAATATACCACAGGCTGTGGCCTGGAGTAGCTCTGAGTGACACTCAGGGTATGTGTTCCAGGTTCTCTTTCTCCTGCTCTGAATATTTACCCTCCACTTACTGCCCCTTTCCTCTCCCTCTGTCTTCAATTACTCCCTGCATGCTTCATTGGATCTCAGACTCCAGGTGCAAAGGGAAGGTGAACCGCTAGGCAGATTGATCCTTAGCTCTGTCAGGGAGAATCCTAAAGGCTTTTCTCCCCTTCCTGAGCCTCTAGGCAAGAAGGGCGGGATCTTGGTTCCAGGGTCTTAGTACCCCCTGTGCCATTTGAGCTGCTTGTACTCATCATCTCTATTAATAACTATCCTCCCTCCCCCACTGCCAGTGCTGCCCCCACGCCTGCCCAGCTCAGGTTCTCCGGTCACAGCAGCTCAGTCCTCCAAAGTTGCTGGACCCCAGGGAGAGCTGAACACCAACTAAGCACCCGGTAAGTTTGCAGCTCAATGGCTTGAGGGGTGGCTGGAGCTCACTCAGTTAACTTCTGAGTCTGCAGTTGTGATTCTTGACCCTTGGGGAGTAGCCCCCTCCTCCGAATTATGCTCAGCTCCCTACTATCCAGTTCAGGGGAGCCAGAGAGTCGGAAGGAAAAGAGCCCAGGAAGATGTGGGGAAGCACTTGATGAATGGGTAGGGGTTCTGAGGCCCCAATAAGTTAGTAGAGTTGTAGATGTGTTTGTGAGAGAGGACTCAGCAAAAGAAAGCATGTCTCTGCATGCCAACTGCTATTAAGGAGGGGCTGGAGTCTGTATCTTTTCCTAGCTTGTCCCCAACTATGGCCAGATCTTATTACTATGTTCCTGTCCTCCCTGAATATGTTATGGTATTGCTGAACTGATTTGTGACAGGGTTCAAATACTCCTTGGTTCCCCAACCCATTCGAGTTCTGGGGTCTCAGGCATGAGTGACTGTAGCAGCAGGGAACATGGCCATTACCTCCCAGGCCACAGTCCAGCTGGCCCAATGGAGGAGCAGCAACTTCTTCCTATGGAGAATGTTTTTGGCTGAATGTCCTGAACCCTGGCAGAACATTTCTCTACCCTCTTGGGCCCTGAAGGAAGACTGATGAGAGATTAGAGCCTGAAATCAGCCCCAGTCTGATATTACAATACAAACAAAAACTTTAAATCACGACAAGTACCTGAGTTGTTGTTGTTGTTTTTAAACACCTATCATTCCGAGCTATGTTCATAATTCCTGCACAGGTTCTATGTAAAACAGCCCACAAGAGGTTGGTAGAAGGTTGGGATAGAGTACAGCTGTTTCCTAAGAAAACAATCCCTAAAAACAGTGGATTTTTTTACCTTTTGCGGGAATGCATATTACTTTGAAAATCTGAGGAAAATTTCCCCTTAAACCCTTCTCCAGGTTAAGAAGTATTGCCGTACTATAGACACTCATTCTTCCCAGTCCCTGTCTATTCTCCAATCTCCATTCCTACCCCATCCAGGTTGAATCCACCTCCACGATGCCACTCTCAGGAACTCCAGCCCCCAACAAGAAGAGGAAATCCAGCAAGCTTATCATGGAACTCACTGGAGGTAGGGCATGTTTGCAGTTACCTAATGTGGGACATCTTATTAAGAGCATCCGTAACCCAAGAGTCCAAGAAATAACATAAAGTTATAAATGTTTTAGGATGAATTAAATAGGAAGAATCCCAGGGTGGAATGTAGGGTGAGAGGAGAGGTAAGAAGGGCAGACAGGATTCCACACTGACTACTCATTCTTCCACTCTTTTTACCTTGTAATCTGGGACAACATCCTGCCGTATTAGCCAGCTCAAGTCCAGGACCACAGTACCCATGGTCAGTGGGATATGTTTCAGGAAGAAACTGTGATGGAGATTGGCACAGACTAAGGTTTCAGTATATGGTTTCATTTCCTTATTTCATTTCCCATAGCTGGGGAACTAGTTAGTGTAAACAATTAAAATGAAAAACTGCACAAGCATGTTTCCTGGGGGTGAACATGAGAGCTCTTATTCTTCTTTTCCTTTTCTTTCTTTCTTTCTTTTTTTTTTTTTTGAAGAGCTCTTCTGATATTGGAGTAGAGTATACCAAGGAAAAGAAAAGGGAAAGCAGCTAACACAGAAGTATGTATTTAGAGGTGACCAGCTCCACACAGGATTAGCCTACTGACTTTTCACCATGCCACAATTTCTCCATCTATGATGTTTTTGAGCTCCATTCTCAGCCAGTGTCCCTTTGATCCTGTTCTCCTCCCTACTTTAATATTCCCACTGTCTCCCAGCACTCTAATACCTATGCATTCTCTTCAACTTCAAACCCAGGAAATAAAAATCTGTCATATACTAGACAGATCTTGATCAGACATCAAAGACAACATTTACTCTTCTAAAGGGTTTCTACTAGGATACACACACACTTAGTTGTGAACAGGGTCTGCATTCTGAGCCCAGGAAAGTCTACTTTCCTCTTTCATGCCTCTTCTTCCCCACCTCCCTGAAAGGTGGACAGGAGAGCTCAGGCCTGAATCTGGGCAAGAAGATCAGTGTCCCGAGGGATGTGATGTTGGAGGAGCTGTCTCTGCTCACCAATCGGGGCTCTAAGATGTTCAAACTGCGACAGATGCGGGTCGAAAAATTTATCTATGAGAACCATCCTGATGTTTTCTCCGACAGCTCAATGGTAAGTTCGGAACATAAACATTTTTCTCAAAGCCTAGGGTATTTTCTGACATCTTCATGACAGTAGCCACCTGAACCTCCAAAGTGCTATCAACCTCCTTTTCCTGAAAATGTGTAAGTAGGTTTAGCCCCCAGATATTTTGTGTCCCCAGTGGCTCTAGGGTAAATTATAGCCCATCTTTGAAATTTATTCTCCATCTTATAGTCAAATAAGCTGTGGGGAATACCACACCCTCAGGTAAAAAATTCCTTTCCAGTATGGGTATTAAAAAAGGTTTATATTGGGGCTGGAGTGGTGGCTCAGCGGTTTCGGCGCTTGCCTGGCAAGCACGAGGACCCGGGTTCAAACCCCAGCACCACGTACACAGCTAAATGTTGGAGCAGCTAAGGCCATGTGAAAAACTCAATAAAGTTGTTTCTTTCCTTCTCTGTCTCTCTCACTGTCCCTCTCTCTTTAAAAAAAAAAAAAAAGGTTTATATTGGGGCTGGAGCAGTGGCTCAGTGGTTGTGGTGCTTGTTCGAGGACACGAGTTCAAACCCTAGCACCATGTACACAGCAAAGTGTCTGAGGAATGAAAGTCACATGAAAAACTAAATAAAGATTGGTTCTCTCTTTCTCTCTCTCTCTCTGTCTCCTCTTTCTTTAAAAAAAAAAGGTCCTATATTTTAAGATTAAGATATACAATGGGTATTAAAGTATGTCCCTTGTAGCATTTGGGACATAAAAATAAATAAAAAATTAAAAATACAAGATACTGGGGCTGAGGGTTTAACTCCATGGTCGAGTATGTGTTTAGATGTATGAGGCCCTGGGGTTAATCCCCAGCACCAAAAAAGCAAATAAAACAACACAAAAAAACAAAAAAGCAAAACACAACCAAAAAGACCCAAATGGTAGACCAGTTAAATTAGAGCTTTGAGTTTATATAATGAATACTTTTTTTCCTATAAATATGTGCCCTGCAACATTTGGGATATAAAAGCAAGATAAAAATATCGGATTCCCTTGTAAATTTGAATTTCAGAAACCCAAAAATCATTTTTTAGTATGTTTCATGTAATATTTAGGACATAGTTATAGTAAAAAATTTGTTATGCATCTGAACTTCAAATTTAATTGGTATGCTGTAATTTTATTTGTTAATTCTGAGAACATTAGAAACAGTTAAATGAAGATTGGACGAGTGGTGCTGGGCTGTAATCCTGGTGGTTTGGAGGCTGAAGCAGTAGGATCATAAGTTCAAAGCCAGCTTTAGTGAGGCCCTTGTCTCAAAATAAAAAATAGAAAGGGCTGTGATGTGGCTCAGTGGTTAAACACAGTGGTTTTAATATCTGGTACCAAAATTAAAGAAAAGAAAAGAAAAAAGAGAGGCACTTTAACCTCTGAGCCACATCCCCACCCCACTCCCATTCTATTTATTTATTTATTTATTTAGAGACAGGGTTTTAGGGCCTTGCTAAATTGCTGAGGCTAGCTTTGAACTTGTGATCCTCCTGCCTCTGCCTTCCAAATTGAGTCATTCTTTTTTTTTTTTTTTTTTTAAGATAGAGAAGGACAGCGAGAAAGAGAGAATTTTATTTAGCTTTTCATGTGGTTTTTGTTGCTCTGACACTCAGTTGTGAACCCAGGTCCTTGTGCATGCCAGGCAAGGGCTGTAACTTCTGAGCTATCCCTCTAACCCTGAAGTCATCACTTTATTTAAAGGGTTACACTCTTCCCTTAGGACCTCAACTGTGGCAACTAAAATCTTTCTTCAATAGTCTAAATTTCTGGCCAGGTATGGTAGCTCACATCTATAATCCCAGCAACTCAGAAGGCTGAGGCAGAAGGATCTCAAGTTCAAGGCCAACCTTAGCAACTTAGCAAGACCTTGTCACAAAATAAAAAATTAAAAAGGCCGGGGATGTATCTCAGTGGTAAAGGCCTCCTGGGTTCAATCCCTAGTACAAAAACAAAACAAAACAAAACAAAAAAATACTCCCAAACCTCCATTTTCTGGTTAGGTCTCTTCTCCAAATAAACAGACATAAGAATTTGGAGAAGAGATAGGCCAAGGATGTTATAGCTGAGTTAGAAGGGATATTCTCTATTTTCTTTCTTCTTCCTCCACCCTCTCTAGGTGACTACAGGAGAGTAGAAATAGATGCCTACATGAATTGGGCCAGGGCAGGAATGTCTGTCATTGTCCCTTGTGTAGGAACAGAGTAAAAGCGCTGAGCCTGTCATATCTAACTTTAGGAGGCCAAAAATCCTCCTGCCTGCTGGTTCTGGTTACACTGGGTGGAACATAGGAGTATACATGGTAAGATGGCCGGGAGAGACTCTTCAAGAAGTTGGCAGGGTTATTTTTAGATTTGAGACTGAATCCAGTGTTGCCATTTCAGCTATCCTTCCCCTGTCACTTGGTACAGTTTCACTGTCAGAAAGTTCTGCTCCAGCCAGGCACAGTGGTGCATGCTGTAATCCCGGAGGTTAAGGTAGTAGGATTGCAAGTTCTAGGTTAATTTAGCAATTCAGCAAGGCCCTAAGCAATTTAGTGAGACCCTATTTCAAAATAAAGAAAAAAACAGGCTTAGTGGTCCACCCAAGTAATCCCAGTGGCTTAGGAGGCTGAGGTAGGATTGCATGTTCAAATACAGTCTCAGCACTTTAGCAAAGCCCGAAGCAACTTAGTGAGACCCTGTCTCAAAATAAAAATAAAAAAGGGCTTGGAATATGGCTTGGTTTTAAAGAAAGCATCTTTGGGTTAAATCTTCAGTACAGAAAAAAAAAAAAAAAGCTTTTCCTGTTAGGCAAGAGCATGGCGACTCAGAATCGCGACCAGGAGATCTTATGGTAAGTCAGGACCTGGACTGTAGCGGTTTCAGCAGGAGCTCCCATTGCTCAGAACCCTGAGAAGGACCTTGTAAGAAAGGAAAGGCGAGACCCGCTGCCTTGACTTGGCTTTCATCATGTAGACACCTCTCCTGCAAAGATGGTCAATGTTCCTAAAACCTGAAGGACTTTCTGCAAAAAGTGTGGCAAACACCAGCCTCACAAAGTGACTCAGTATAAGAAAGGCAACGATTCCCTTTACGTCCAAGGAAAGAGGCACTATGATCGGAAGCAGAGTGGCTATGGTGGGCAGACAAAGCCAATTTTCCGCAAGAAGGCTAAAACCATAAAGAAGATTGTGCTAAGGGTTGAATGTGTGGAGCCGAACTGCAGATCTAAGAGGATGTTGGCCATCAAGCAATGCAAGCATTTTGAATTGGGTGGAGACAAGAAGAAAAAGGGCCAAGTGATCCAGTTTTAAAGTTCATGGTATTTTTTTAAATTTAATTTTGAGGGGAAAATATTGAAACTAAAAAAGTTACCTTATGGAAATAAACAACAGTGATATAATCATACCCTCCCCCAAAAAAGTTCTCCTCCAATAAGCACCAGGTGGAATAGGAAGACAAGGTGGTGGGTGTGGGGGCAGCAAAGATTTTTCTAGTTCTTCGAATTATGACTAGGTTCCCCTTTGCATCAAATTTTAGTTGAGCAGAAGTCTTGTTCTTTGGTAAGATGAAAAAGGGGAATGAAGAACAAGCTGCCCCTCACCTAAGGTGTAATTAGGGCAACTGGGCCAAGGTAGGAGATCCTACCTTTTATTTATTTATTTATAGAGAGGGACAGAGAAAGAATCACTTTTATTTAGTTTTTCATGTAGTTTTCGTTGCTCAGAAACCTCATTGCATACGTGGTGCTAGAGTTTGAACTTGCATACTCGCGCATGCCAGGCAAGCGCCGTAATTGCTGAGCCACTGCTCCAACCCTGAGGGCCTACCTTTTTAAAGAAAGTTTAATTCCTCTTGGTCAGGCTATCCATCGTGCATTTATTAGAGGGGAGAATCTGAAATCTCAGAGGATTCAGGGTCTTCAGGTTGGTTATTGTTTCTGATCATTTCCTCCTTTGTTATATACACTTTTGTCTTTATATATATTTTCTATCCCTGTTGCTAACCTTCCCCTCACTTTATCCTTTCTTTTCAGGATCACTTCCAGAAGTTCCTTCCCACAGTGGGGGGACAACTGGGCACAGCTGGTCAAGGATTCTCCTATAGCAAGGGTAGTGGTGGAGGCCAAGCAGGGGGCAGTGGATCTGCTGGACAGCATGGTTCTGACCATCATCATCAGGACTCTGGGTCTGGAACCGGAGGTGCAAGTGGTCCTGGGGGCCAGGCTGGCAGAGGAGGAGCTGCTGGCACAGAAGGGGTTGGCGATCCAGGATCAGGCAAGTACTCTCATCCAAAAATAATGTGTTTGGTTCTTAGAGCAGAGATACCTCCAAGAATGTAGTCTACCCTGGGTGAGGGGAGTGGGGGTAGATGAGCTATCATGGACCCAGGAGGCATCTAGAGTACAGAGACACATCTATTCTACCCAAAAGCCTTGTCTTTGAGTCACGTTTCTGGCTTTTCTGATTCAGTCACAGATCTGACCCCAGGCTGTCACTAAACCACAAACTTTATACAATTGCCAAGATATTACACTTTTGGTGCCTGGCCCCAGCAGCTTCCTAAAATAAGGATATGGGATTAACTTTCATTGGCTACTAACTAACAGCTATTATTTGACTTACTTTTCTCTCCCATGGCTATCAGGAGACCACACAGGTGGAGAAGGAAAACATATCACTGTGTTTAAGACCTATATTTCCCCATGGGAGCGAGCTATGGGGGTTGACTCCCAGCAAAAAGTGGAACTTGGCATTGACCTGCTGGCCTATGGGGCCAAAGCTGAACTCCCCAAATACAAATCCTTCAACAGGTAAGGTGGTGGGGAAGGAACCAGATGCATGGTATCCCTTAGTTGGTATGGGAGTGTAAGAGACTACTGAGGGATGGCAGGAATAAGTTTTTTTTTTTTTTAATAGAGAGGAAGAAGGGCTGGAGCTGTGGCTCAGTGGTTATGGCACTTGCCTGGCATGCATGAGTATGCAAGTTCAAACCCCAGCAACCTGTATACAACAAGTCTCGGAGCAACAAAAGCCACATGAAAAACTAAATAAAATTGATTCTTTCTCTCTTATTGTTCCTTTCTCTTCAAAAAAATAGGGAATCAATTTTATTTAGTTTTTCATGTGGTGCTAGGGATCGAACCTGGGGCCTTGAGCATGCCAGGCAAGCACTTTACTGCTGAGCCACCACTCCAGTCCAATAAGGGGTCTTAATGGAAAGTCCTTACTCTTTTAAACTAGCTCAGCTTTTTTATATGAATGTGATGAAGGAAAAATTTGCTGGAAGGCAGAATTTGAATTCTGGTTTATAGGCTATTTTAGCTGTGTGGGCAAGGGAAAGTCCCCTTACTTCTAAGTCCTGTTTTTAATGTAAAATGGAAGTAATATACAATTTGTGATTAAAGGTCTCTTGAGGACCTCTTTCTTTCAAGGTGAGGATGCCATTATTCTCCCTGTACTATTATTCTATTTTCTTATGTCCTTCTGCGGTAAGGTTCTAAGTATCTTTTTTTTTTCTTTTTCAAATTGGGCTTTAGATTGTGGATAGATATATGTGAAAGCAAATTAGGCAAGGCCCAGAGAAGTTATTAATTCCTCTTAGCCAGGCCATCCACTATTCATCTGGGTCGGAGGTGGGATAAAGGTAGAATTGGGTGGGGTCTCTACATTGTAATTTGAGGTGACCTTAAATTTTGGGTCTATAGTGTTTGGGGTACTTTCTTTAAAATGCTAGTCTGGTCACAACTATCTATGAGATGCTATGTAGTCTCATACTCACTGGACTCCTTTTCTCATTAACTTTGGGAAAACAAGCAGGCCAGGAAGGAAAAATAGGGTGCTAAGGGAGAAAAAGGATAATGGGTGAAGAACCAGTCTCAAAAAACCAGAATTAACTGACTTCCCCTTCCCCAAAACTGGGTGATATCTCATTGACAAGGTTCTCTTTCTTTCTTTTTTGGGTACAAGAATTGTACCCGGGGTGCTTAACCACTGACTCACATCCCCAGCCCTTTTTATTTTTTATTTTGAGACAGGATCTCTCTAAGTTACTAAGGGCCTTGATAAGTTGCTGACGTTGGCTCTGGATTTGCAATCCTCCTGCCTCAGCCTCCCAAGTTGCTGGGAGTACAGGCTTGTGTCATTGTGTCCAGCAAGGTTCTGTTTCTTTTGTTCTGATTCTTTTTTTTTTTTTTTAAAGAGAGGACACACAGAGAGAGAGAGAGAGACAGAGAGAGAGAGAGAGAGAGAGAGAGATGGAAACAGAGAGAATCAATTTTTTAATTGAGTTTTTCACATGGCTTTCATTGCTCCGACACTTAGTTGTGTATGTAGGTGCTGGGGTTTGAACCTGTGTACTCGTGCATACCAGGCAAGCGCCGTAACCGCTGAGCCACCGCTCTGGCCCCTGTTCTGATTCTTTTTTTAAGAGAGGAGGACAGAGAGAGACAGAGACAGAGACAATCAATTTTTATTGAGTTTTTCACGTGGCTTTCGTTGTTCTGACACTTAGTTGTGTATGTGGGTTGCTGGGGTTTGAACCCGTGTACTTGTGCATGCTGGGCAAGTGCTGTAACCACCAAGCCACCCCCCCCTTCTGATTCTTTTTTTTTTTTTTCTTGTTCTGATTCTTAATTGAATAATATATCCTCTTTTCTTCTCAGGACGGCAATGCCCTATGGTGGTTATGAGAAGGCCTCCAAACGTATGACCTTCCAGATGCCCAAGTTTGACCTGGGGCCCCTGCTGAGTGAACCCCTGGTCCTCTACAACCAGAACCTCTCGAACAGGCCTTCTTTCAACCGAACCCCTATTCCCTGGCTGAGTTCTGGGGAGCCTGCAGACTACAGCGTGGATATTGGAATCCCTTTGGATGGAGAAACAGAGGAGCTGTGAGGTGTTTTCTAATTTGCATCAAATTTCCCCTCTGTGGTTCAGATTTGGAGAGGGAATGCTGACCAGAATGCCCCTACTGTTAATCCAGTATCCTTGTGAGAATGGAGGGGAAAGGTGGAAGAGATCTGCCCTTCCATTTTTCACTCGTAAGTCCCCACTCCAAACATCCTTCCTCACCAACTCAAAGCTCCCTTTCCTGTTCCTCCACATGAAACCTGCTCTTTTATGAAATTTGCTCTGCTACCAGCAACAGTCAATAAACTTCAAGGAAATGAACTCATTTTTCCTGATATTTGAGGGCAGATGAAAGCTGAGGCTGACAACGCACAAAGACTAATTAAAGCCAAATACCAAACATTCATTATTCAGACTTAGATCAGACCTGAGCTCTGGCTGCTTATATACTCACCCACAAAACCACATTCATAGGTATATAAAAAGACATACTTACTCAATAGTACATGAGACAAATAATCATGAACAAACATGTAGTGGGCCATATGTGGGCAAAACATGGTAGTTAGGAAATAGGTGTTAGTCACACTGGTGTTAGCTCTCCATGTAGCCAATTAGAAGTTGCAAAACAAATCAGGAAAGGAACATGGGGTGCTAAGGAAGATGTAAGGATTACTTTGTTATGTGGGTTTAGGAATATATATGTCAAAGGTCACAGATTCTCAAAGGAATGAAATAGGGTATCAAGTGGAATCTAGAAGGGAGTGGGAGAAGCCAGATGCAGTTAGAAGTACCTCATGCTGGGGCTAGAGTGGTAGCTTGGTGGTTATGGCGCTTGCCTGGCATGCTTGAGTACACAGGTTCAAACCCCAACACCCACATACACAACTAAGTGTCAGAGTAACGAAAGCCATGTGAAAAACTCAATAAAAAAAAAAAAAGATTCTCTCTCTCACTGTCCTCTCTTAAGAAAAAAAAAAAGAAGAAGAAGAAGTACCTCATGCTAACCAATTGCACCACTGAAGCATGGCTTTCGTTGCTCTGACACTTAGTTGCGTCCATGGGTGCTGGGGTTTGAACCCGTGTACTTGCGCATGCTGGGCAATCGCTGTAACTGCTGAGCCACCGCTCCAATCCCGATAATGCTCTTTCTATTGAATTCAAGACTGGAATCTCTCTAGAGTTCCAGATTACTCCTATGTTCCACAAAATAAAAACAATGGAATGATGCAGACCGGGAATAATAATCAGATGACAATAAGGTCTGGGAAAGTAACTTTTTTTTGGTATGGAGAATTGAACCCCAGGGCTATTACACTTTAGGCAAGTGCTCCACCACTGAGCTAGGTCCTCAGCCCTGGGAAAACAACTTCTAAGAAGTTATTCTATGAATTCAACCAATTCTATGAGTTGTTGATAGTTAAACTGCCAGGCTTTACATGAGACCAATCAAATTTTAGTGAGATTTGGTCACATGTCATTTACCTTTATCACTTTCTTTTTTCTTTTTTAGAGTAGGAGAGAGTGTGAGAGAAAAAGAATCAGTTTTATTTATTTTTTCATTTGGCCTTTATTTCTCCAACACTTTGTTGTGTATGTGGTGCTGGGGTTTGAACCTAGGTCCTTACGTATGCCAGGCAAAGTGCTCCAACTGCTGAGCCACTGCTTCAGCCCTGTAACTTTCATTTATGACCTAAAGAATAAATTTTTGGGGGGCTGGAGTGGTGGCTCAGTGGTTATGGTGCTTGTCTGACATGCTTAAAGATGAGATTTCAAACCCCAGCACCACGTATGCAATGAAGTGTGACAGCCAAGAAAGCCACATGAAAAACTAAATAAAATTGATTCTTTCTCTTTCACTATCCTTCTAAAGAAAAAAAAAAAAAGAATTTTGGGGCATTCATACCTCCTCCTCTAAACTCAAAACTCTATTTCTGGGGGCTGGAGTAGTAGCTCAGCGGTTTCGGTGCTTGCCTGGCAAGCACAAGGACCCAGGTTCAAACCACAGCACTATGTAGAGAACTAAGTGTTGGAGCAATGAAGGCCATGTGAAAAACTAAATAAAGTTGTTTCTCTCTTTCTCTGTCTCTCTCACTGTCCCTCTCTCTTAAAAAACAAAAACAAACAAAACAAAAGAACTTTATTTCTATGTGGATTTTTCTTTTTTCTTTTGGTACCGGGAATTAAACCCAGGGGCACTTAACCACTGAGCCACATCCTCAGCCCCTTTTATTATTTTGAGACAGGGTCTCACTAAGTTGCTTAGGGCCTTGCCAAATTGCTGAGGCTAGCTTTGAACTCATGATCCTCCTGCCTCAGCCTCCCCAGCTGCTGGGATTATAGGCATCACCACAGCACCTGGCTCAATGTAGATCTTTTTTTTTTGGTACCAGTGATTGAACTCAGGGGTGCTTAACCACTGAGTCACATTCTCAGCCCTTTTTTATATTTTATTTTGAGACAGTCTCACTAAGTTGCTCAGGGCCTTGCCAAGTTGCTGACGCTGGCTTTGAATTTGCGATCTTCCTGCCTCAGTCTCCCGAGTTGCTGGGATTACAGGCATGCGCTACCACACCCAGTTTCTATGTGGCTTTTTCTAAAGAAAGGGTTTTCCACAGTTTATATTTTTCCCCCAAAAAATCCTGAAATGAAGATATAGCTACAAGTAGTTCATTTGGATTGTGTCCTACAAAAACAAGCAGTACAAAAGGGTGAGGGGACACTCAAAAAAGGGTGTTTTGGGCAAGTGGGGTTGAATCCTTCAGGGAATCTCTGTGAACAATGTTATTCAAAGAATGCTCTATGGGTGGGCAGGGGGAGAGCCATTGAGGACCTGGGTTTGATCCCCACCACCACATACACAACTAAGTGGAGGAAAAACAAAAACCAGACGAAAAAATAAAATTAACTTTTTCTCTTGTTCTTTCTCTTAAAAAAAAAAAAAGTGTGCCATGGATTGGCAGGATCAGTTATCTCCTATGAGACTGATTAGAAATGTAAACTGTATGCTAGAGAATTGTGAGAACTACTACCTCAGAATTACCTAAGAGTGGGGCTGGAGTGGTGGCTCAGCGGTTATGGAGCTTGTCTTGCATGTGCAAGTATGCGAATTCAAACCTCAAACCCCAGGACCAGCGGTTGGAGAGGTGGCTCAGTGGTTTTGGCGCTTGCCTGGCAAGCACAAGGACCCGGGTTCAAACCCCAGCACCACGTACACAACTAAGTGTTGGAGCAATGAAGGCCATGTGAAAAACTAAATAAAGTTGTTTCTCTCTCTGTCTCTCTCTTAAAAAAAAAAAAAAAAAAAAAAACCGGGACCACAAACAAAACAAAGTGCTGGAGCCACAAAGTCCATGTGGAAAACTTTAAATAAAAAAATTGATTCTCTCTTAAAAAAAAAAAAAAAAAAGAATTGCCTAAGAGTGCGAGCAAGTATTTAGCCATCAATTGTGGCCCAAAATAAGTAAATGGAAAATTCTAGAAATAATCAATAAGTTTTAAATTGCACTATCCTGTCTGGCATGGTGTTGCACATTTATAATCCCAGCAATTTGGGAAGCTGAGGCAAAGAATCACAAGTTCTGGGCCATCCTTGGCAACTTAGTGAGACCCTTTCTCTAAAAAGATACAGTTCAGTACTAGAGTGCCCAGAGGTTCAATCCCCAGTTCCACAAGAAAAAAAAAAAAAAAAAAAAAAAACCTCAGGAGAGGTAGCCCTTTATTTTTTAAAAGATTATTTTTTTTGTGGTGCTGAGGATCAAATCCAGAACTTTGTACATTAGACAAGTATTCTTTTTTTTTTTTTTAAAGAGAGAGGGACAGTGAGAGAGACAAAACGAGAGAAACAACTTTTATTTAGTTTTTCACATGGCCTTCGCTGCTCTAACACTTTGTTGTGTAGCTGGTGCTGGGGTTTGAACCCGGGTCCTCTTGCTTGCCAGGCAAGCGCCAAAACCACTGAGCCACCGCTCCAGCCCCTAGACAAGTATTCTTACATAGAGCCACACAATCAAAGTAGCCCTTTTAGATAGGAACTCATAGTCTCTCTAGTCAGTCCTGTTACTCACTACTACTGTTTTACACAAGACACTTGCCTAGCCTCTGAAGCCATTTGAATTAGCAACCTCAAGGATATCTTTCATAAACCATATGCTCATAATACCATCTGTCAGTAAGGTTAAATGCTCACTCAATTTTCTAGAGATTAGTTCTGTGGCTGTTCAATACTATAGTCACCATCTGCATGGGACTACTGAGCTCTTGAAATGTTCTCAGTCCAAATTTAGATGTGCTGTTTGTGCCAAAAAAACAAAACAAACCTCATTAATATCACCTATTGGAATGTCATTTTGAATATGTAGAAGGAAATAAATTACTAAAATTAACTTCATCTGCTGGGTGCTGTGGCACACACCCATGATCCCAGCAGTTGGGCAGGAAGATCCCAAGTTCAAGGCCAGCTTCAGCAACTTAGCAAGACCCAGTCTCAAAATGAAGCATAATAATGGCTGGGGATGTGGCTCAGAGGTTAAACCCCCTGGGTTCTAATCCTTGGTACCAAAAGAAAAAATAAATAAAAATAAAATAACGTCATCTGTTCAAGAATGTGCCAACTGGAAATCTTAAATTGCATAATGTGGCTCACAATATACATTTCTACTATGCAGCTGTGGTCTAGAGTGAAGCATCTCATGAGCGCTATTCAAGGAAGTAAAAAATAAATTCTCCATTTTTTAAAAATTTCTATTCCTTTATTCACCCCTCAATGCCCCCCCCCCCCATTCACTCTTTCTTGTTGACCAGCATTCTCCAAATTGGTCTTCTGCGTTTGGCAACTGCGCATGCTTGCAACTGCAGTTACTGGGGAGGCTGAGGCAGGCGGATCACAAGTTCAAGGCCCATCTGGGCAACTTTGCAAGACCCAATCCCAAAATAAAAAGGGGTGGAGAAGATGTAGGTTGGATACGGTGGTGAAGGCCTGTCATCCCAGTGTCTTGGGGAGACTGAGGCAGGGGGGTCACAAGATCGAGGCCAGTCTCAGCAATTTAGGGACAGCCTGTTTAAAAAAAAAAAAGGGGGGGGGATGAAGTTCCAGTTGTTCAATCTCCAGCAAAAAAAGAAAAAAAAAATTCACCTGTTTCGGATGCTGGTCCGTTAGTATTTACAGCAGTGTGAGACCAGGGAACAAAAAAAAGTCCGAACACTAACTGTTGAGAGAGCCACGAAGAAGCAGCGCCTGCAAAGTACAAAGCACACACCAGTGCGATTCCCTTCCATTTCCTAGGCCAAGCACCTGTTCTTACGTATTTTTGTTTTTTTGAGCTTTTTTCCTATTTTGGTCTCCTGAGTTGAAGGGGCGGGGCACCAGGATAAACACTTCTGTGAGCCAAATCTCTTTACCAACCGGGGTGAGTGAAGAACGGATGAAAACTTCTCCGAGGAATGTAATGCGATGGGGAAGGTCAATTTCTGGCCTGCTCTCTTCATCTCCAAGTTTTCCAAGGAGAAGGAAAATGCTGGTAAAACGGAACTTTAGTTAAAGACACTGCTTGAGAAGTTTGAAAAAAAAAAGGCTATATCCTTCAAGTTATCCCGGTACAGATTCCTCCATATTAACTAGCCTCTATCCGAACAGACCTTATCGCTGGCAATAGTTTCCCGACTTTCGGTCACCTCACGGTTCCTCGTCGCCCGAGCCCCACCTCCAAACCTTGCCGGGCAACCCGCGAAACGCCGTGCGGCCATCTTGAAACACTACCATCGCGAGATATACTTAGCCCTCTCGAGCCTCACTAATTGACTTTCTAGCGAGAGTCTCTTCTCGACTGTTCTCGTCGTAGCTGAGGAAAGTGTCGCGAGAGCTGGTTGCCTTGGCTCCCTGTAGCTATAGCAGCCGCGGCGGTTTAGGATGCGGCAGCAGCGGCGGGAGCGGTGAGTTCGACAACCTCAGGGGGCGGGGCTGGAGGTAACTGCTGGGGTAGCGTCTGGGGAGGGGTAATGGAGGGTCGAGTCGCAGGGGAATGGACCCGAGTGTGGTGTGTGGGGAAGGACCTAGGTCCCGTGGGCACTGGGACCGGGCGCGGGTCTGCGCTGGGGCACACCAGGAGGGTTGGAACTGCGGGGAAGTCCAGGGGGAGGGACCAGGGCCGAAGCGCTGAGTTGTGTGTGTTCGGTGCGGGCGGTGACTAGAGGGACTCGGAACTGGATAAAGAGACGCAGCTACACCAGGGAAGAAGTGGGAAGAAATAGAGTACAGCGAGGAGGAAGGTATGTTGAACCGGAGCACAGAGATTGGGCCCAGTTTGCTTTCACTGTTTGGCGGTTGGGGTTGAGGCGTGGAGGGAGGATTAGACCTTTACTGCACCCAGGCTCCTCCTAAAGCTGGTTGGGGACCGCACACCAGGACCTGGGTCCTAAATGTCTGGTGGAAGTGTTGGCGTCCCAGACCCACATCGCCTCTCTCCCCTGTTTCCCAAGAAATATACAGGGGCCACTCCGACAGGTGAAAGGAGAGTCCTGGTGAATTAGTATTAGTTGGGAAGGTTCTTTCTGTGGAGAGATTATGAGTAGGATAATGAATAAAGCACGAGGAGTGGGCAGGAGAGAGAAATTCTTGGGGGAAACCCCCCCTCCCGACAAGTGAGGTGTGCTTCCTCTGGACGAATTGAATTGGAAGAAGGGGGTGTGTGCTAACGTCGTGTTTCTTCCCATATTTAATGTAGACTTCTTTTACAGTGTGTACTTAAGAAATTACATACATAGTGTAAGATCAATTTAAATGATATAGCGATAGCGAAAGATACAGTAGAACACTTAAACCTTCCACAAATGTAACTTAAAACTGTTTCTGTTGCAGCACTAGGCTGAACATTAAAACTTGAGATACTTTTAGTTACTTGGATATAAAACCTTGTCTTCCCTAACAAGGATACACACACACACACACACAAATATATATGTGTGTATATGTACACGTGTATGTGTGTGTGTGTGTGTGTATATATATATATATATATATATATATATATATATTTGATTGGGGATTGGACGCTGGGCAGGTGCTGTACTACCATACAGCTATATCCCAGACCTTTTAAATTACATCAAAATTAAATTTTATTTTGAGAAAGACTTTCCCTAAATTGCCCAGGCTGGTCTGGAACTTGCAATCCTCCTGCCGCAATCTCCAGAGAAGCTGGGATTACAGGCATGTGCCAAAGCAGGGATTTGGATGAGGTTTTATTTTAGGAGACAGAACAAGTTTCCAATGTTTGTCATTGTGGAAATAAAAGGAGTCCCCAGGAGTTAAAATTATTGAGAGAGAAAAACATTTAGTCTCTGAGTCTCAAGGGCTGTTTTTTTGGAGCTGTGTTTGGACCATTTGGCTATTTTATTCTTATTTCTAGTGAAAATTATAGCTTCAAGTCAAGCATACAAAATATTTTAATTTACAGATACAAGTTTTCCAATTATTTGTCTCAGTCTTTTGTAGGTATAAATTTGCAAGGTATAACCTCTTTTGATTATGTAACTGGATTTTGCCATGTTGAGATTCACAGCTTCATTAATTAAAATAATGGCTTTTAAATCCTTCTTGAGCTAGCATAGATATGGTTAATCATTCAACTCATTATTTGATATGTATTAAAATAAAACTTTTAATTTGTTTTGTTGGTAGTTAAACTTTTAAGGTAGAAATGCTTTTCTAAGTTAAGATAAATGTTTGTATGATGGTTGGGTTCCCAAAATTTCTACATAAATCCAGTGACAAACTTTACTAAGTTCCTGTTCCATGTAAAATATGATGTAAGGAATTGCAGGAGAAAGGTTAATTAATTCATTTTTGTGTTCAACAAACACTTATTGAAACCTATTTTGTCTGATTTCTAAGCCTTCAGGATTTATTTTATTTTATTTGTTTATTTTTTTTTTAAAGAGAGAGGGACAGTGAGAGAGACAGAAAGAGAGAAACAACTTTATTTAGTTTTTCACATGGCCTTCATTGCTCCAACACTTAGTTGTGTACAGGGTGCTGGGGTTTGAACCCGGGTCCTCGTGCTTGCCAGGCAAGCGCTGAAACTGCTGAGCCACCGTTCCAGCTCAGCCTTCAGGATTTAAATACACATAAAGCTTGATCTCTGCCTTTGAACCTGGCAGATCCCAGAAGGGGAGACAGAGAAACAGATAATTATAATATAGTAAATGCAAGATTCTGGCTTTGAATTTAGATAGTAGTTGACAAGACTGAAAGGGAATGAAGCATTTTAAAAATTATAATATAGTAAGCAAATTCTAACCTGTGCTGCATTAATAAAAACACTGAGTTTCTCAAAAGAGAAAAAAGAATGAAAGTTTAAGGAGGAAATTGACTTGTCAGTTCATTATTTGTCTTTTTATTGCTCTTTTAAAATATCACAACATTGTTAAGTCAATAATGATCAACACTCATTGAGTTGATTATTAATGTGCCAGTCATGTTATCTCACAATGTACTCTGTAGCTGGTACTAATACCTTAGTTTTTTAAAATTTGTTTTTAGTACTAGGGATTGAATACAGGGGCATTCTATCACTGAGCTACATCCCCAACCCTTTTTTTATTTTTTGGCCCCAGGGATTGAACCCAGGGCTGCCTAACCACTGAGCCATATCCCCAATCCCCCTCTTTGAAAAGAGAGGGACAGAGAGAAGAGAAGGAATCAATTTTACTAGTTTTTCATATGGCTTTTGTTACTCTGACACTTTGTTGTGTACGTGGTGCTGGGATTCGAACCCGTTTCCTTGCGTATGCCAGGCAAGAGCTATAACTGCCGAGCCACAACTCCAGCGCCCCTAGCCCTTTTTTTAATATTTAATTTTGAGACAAGGTCTTGCTAAGTTGCTTAGGGCCTTGGTAAATTGCCTAGGCTGACTTAGACTCCTCTGCCTTAGCCTCCTGAGCCATTGGGGTTTACAAAGGCCAACATGCAGGGCTTTTTTTTTTTTTTTTTGACCAAGATCTTCCTAAATTGCCTAGGCTTGTTTGTAGCATGTTATATTCCTGCCTGAGCTACTCAAGTCTCTAGGATTACAGATGTGTACCACTGAGCCTGACTCTAATACCTTAGTTTTAAAGATAAGAAAACAGGTTTAAACCCAGTGTGATCCAAGAAACACGTGTAATCCAAGAAAACACGTGTAATCCAAGAAAACACGTGTAATCCAAGAAAGCTGGAGTGGCGGCTCAGTAGTGCTTGCCTAGCATATGTGAGGACTTGGGTTTGAATCCCAGTACCACATACCCATCTAAGTGTCAGAAAAACAAAAAAACCACTGAGAAAATAGATAAAAAATTGACTCTTCCTCTCTCTTTCAAAAAAACAAAACAAAACAAAAAGCTAAGAAAGCTGTGTGCAGTGGCACACACCCGTGTGCATTGACTGGTAGGTGTGGCTGAGGCAAGAGGATTGCAAGTTTTCGCCTGGTCTACAAAATTCAGTGAGCCTTGTCTCAAAAAATAAAAAAGAACTGGGGTTGTAGCTCAGTGGTAGAGCACCTCTGGGTTGGATTTTCATTACAGCAAAATACAAAAATAAAACAAAAACCCCACTCCCCCACCACCCCAAGAAAACTAAGAAGGCTATTGCTGTGGTGCTAGCCTGGAGTCACAGCTACAAGGGAGCTGAGGGGGGAGTATCACTTGAGCCTAAGAATTTGAGACTAGCCTGGGCAACATGGGAGACTTAACAACAATAACAAAAAAAATCAAAGAAAGGAAACAAACAAAGAAACATTCCTTTCTTCTTCTGGTGTCAGTCTCTATAGAGGTAGGGAGAAGAGGCTGAAGTTGAAATTGACCAGAATTCAAGGTGGTGACCAGGAAGGGTATACTTTTTTTTTTTTTTAAAAGAAGGAGGGATAGTGAGAGAGAGAAAGAATCAATTTTATTTAGTTATTCATGTAGCCTTTGTTGCTCCGACACTTTGTTGTGTGGATTGGTGATAAGGTTTGGAACTCAGGTCCTCATGCCTGCCAGGCAAGCACTGTAACCGCTGAGCCTCTGCTCCAGCCCTGGACATTTTTATTTTGACTAATTTAGTTTAATGTATTTTTGTGATGCTGGGAATTAAACCCAGGACCTTGCTTTTGCTTGCTAGGCAGGCACAGTACCACTGAGCCACACCCTCAGCCCCAGTCAAACATTTTTATACTGTAGTTTTTTTGTGTTTTGATTTTTGTTTTTGGTATCAGGGATTGAACCTAGTGGTGCTTAACCACTGAACCACATCCCAAGCCCTTTTTATTTTTAATTTTGAGACAGGGTCTCACTAAGTTGCTTAGGGCCTTGCTAAGTTGTTGAGGCTGGCTTTGAACTTGTAATCCTCCTTTCTCAGCCTCCTGAGCCACCTTATTGTTTTTTTTAACACTTTTTAATTAAGTGGGCTGGGTGCTTATTTTTTTTGTGTGAATTATTTTAGAAGCATTGAGACATAATTTTAAGAAAGCCTTAGAGTAAAAGAACAAGATGAGAGAAAGAGCCTTGAGGGTTGAGAATGGGACTTCTCCAGGAGGGATGAAAATAGAAGGTGATTGATAGTGGGGTCTAAATACTTTATTTTTTTTAATTGTAGTTTTGGGGGTTGAACCCCTGTGCCTCGAGCTTGCTAAGCAAGTGTTCTGCCACTAAGTTATTCCCAGGCCACCCTGGCTTATTTTTTTCTGTATTTATTTATTTTTTAAAGAGAGAGGGATAGTGAGAGAGGTAGAGAAAGAGAGAATTAATTTTTTTATTTAGTTTTTCATGTAGTTCTTGTTGGTCTGAGACTTTGTTGTGTACATGGTGCTGGAGTTTGAACCTGGGTCCTCACGCATGCCAGGCAAGCACCGCAACCGCTGAGCCACAGCTCTAGCTCCTATTTATTTATTTATTAAGAGAGACGTATAGTGAGAGAGGGAGAGGGAGAGACAGAATCACTTTTTTTTGTTGAGTTTTTCACATGGCTTTCATTGCTCCAACACTTTTAAGTTGTGTACGTGGGTGCTGGGATTTGAACCTGTGTACTTGCACTTGCTGGGCAAGTGCCGTAACTGCTGAGCCTCCACTCCAGCCCCCTCTGTATTTATTTTAAGTAAATGTTTTATTTATTTATTTATTTCTAAAATGTAGACAAGCGAAAACATTAATACCTATGAAAGGAAAAATATTGTATGATTCCACTTATATGGAGTGCCTAGGGTGGGCAAATTCATAAAGATAAAAAATAGGATAGATTTTGGGGAGAGGAGGGAATATAGGGGACACGCCTGCTTTTTAAAGTTTCATTTTTTTTTTTTTTAAAGAGAGAAGGACAGTGAGAGACAGAGAGAAAGAGAGAGAATCAATTTTTATTGAGTTTTTCACATGGCTTTCGTTGCTCTGACACTTAGCTGTGTACGTGGTGCTGGGGTTTGAACCTGTGTACTTGCGCATGCCGGGCAAGCGCTATAACCTCCGAGCCACCTCTTCAGCCCCTTAAAGTTTCATTTTAAGACAGAGGCTTAGTAAACTACCCAGGCAGCCTTGAATTTGAGATCTTCCTGTCTCAGCCTCCCAAGAATCTGGGATTAGAGACTTGTACCACCACATTCAGTTTAAAAAACATTCTTTTTTTTTTT